>BCLG01002820.1:41170-64130 GCA_001602295.1 Zoysia matrella | reverse complement strand
CAAGCCTGCAACTTTGTGACAATCTATTGGCTATGTGCATCTCTTGATTTTTTTTAGATAATGGAAACAAAATGTGCACCTCTTGATGCAGAGGTAGGAATGCTCTTCCACTATTTAAAGATATAAGGATCAAATATTTGGATAGTGTATTTTCTGAACTAAATTCTGTTATTGGAGAAACTCTGCTGACTTTTTCCATGGTGCAAATATTAATTTTCATTTACCTTACTATTTCTGGTGGACTTGTCCTTCATTTTTTAAATTGTCGTCATCACTAAGTGAGGCTTACACATATAGCAATATACATCTTTTAATGATAATTAACTATTTGAGTCATGGCAATCCTATCAGGTCATAGTCAGGGCAACTTCAAAATGAAGCACATCTTGTTAATATGTTTCCTTGTCAGTATGTGGGTGGCAACAATAGTTCAGTGCACAATAGGTTCTGATGTTTTAAGGTGGAGATCCTTTTATGCATCCCATGATACTGCATGGAGGGCTCACTACCGAGAAGTGTTTGATCATGGAATCCGGGAGGTTTTATGCTGTCTAGGGCGGGCTAAGTATTTGTATGTTCCTATCCTCTGTTAATTCTTAGATGAAATATCATTAATACCTGAACAATATCACTAACATGGTTTTTTTTTACCCTTGGCAGGAGTGTGTTGGAAGATGACGATATATGTGTTGTGGCGAAGTTATTGGGTGACATTATGGCTTACCGTGCATCTGGAACTGGTCATCTTGAGCTTGTAGCAGGTTGATTTCTAGTTAAGTTACTTTCCATAAGTCCGGCTCAGTCTTTGTGAATATTTGTGATTTGTATTTGCCTTATCGATAAAAATACACAACATTGATGCAACTAACATAAATGCTAGTTTGGATGGGAATTTAGCTAAATTTATCAAGAAGCTGTTGTCTGCTAAGTCATTAACCTTTTGAAGCATAACTACATTAAAGAATCATGGATGTTGATTATAATTCACAACTAAGAAAAGTTGATTTTTTACAAAAAGCCTGGCAATATGGTTTCACGATATTGATGTTCACTGTACTATGTGCATGCCAAATGGTTGTTCTACAGGACTTTCATTGCTGCAGAAATATAAGCTGTCCATGGTTATCTCAAAAGAACAAGCGGAGGCTCCTAAGGATCTCATCCAAGAGGCCATTCTCTTTCATCCATTTGCTGAAGCGGCCTATACAGTTATTTCCTGCATCCTTGCTTGATTGTATTCTCAGTTCTTGCCAGATACATTGAACATGTTCATCTTTCAGGGCCCACTGCTTGATATTGGAAGGAATCCTCTTATGTTTCCTTGTTTGTGGCTCAATAGGCAAGGCCTTTTGACTCCATGGACTCGTGGCAGGTAAATCTTTTTGAGTTCTTAGAAGAATTCTCTGTCAACAATTAGATTAGGTTGTATATACTGCAGAATCAGGAATTTTTTTATTATTGGAATCTCAGCAAATTTTGAATAAGTTTTTTGTTTCTGAATTTGGTGTATAATCGTTCTTTTGAGGCAATAATTTGTTCATAGTGTTGTTTGCGGAGAATTTTCACTATGTGCTTTTTGCAGCACAGAGATATTCGAGTTGTTTCTTATGTATTCCATGCATCAAAAGTGAAATGGAAGTCAAACATATTGCAGCTCTGAAACAGGTTCCATTTGCTGCATAATCCATAATCATGCAGAATAAAACTTTATTTCTGCAGGCGACCAGTCCTTGAAGGTGATAATTGGTGGAGAGGGCATGCAGCTGCTTTCCTAAAATATGCCAATGTGGATCCAGAAGTCCTCCGAAAAGGCCGTGTCATCCAGGTAAGTATGCTCATCCTTTACATCAAGTTATATTATGTGGTATATCCAGATCTCTTCTTTGCTTGCAGACAAAGCGTGAGGCTGCCTATTTTGTTGTTGTCCTACATGATCTCAAGACAATAGTAATTGCCATCCGTGGTACTGAAACACTGGAAGATGTTATAACCGATGGCTTATGTAAGGAATGCTCTCTTACCATGGATGACTTGGACGGCTTAATCAAGTAAGTCATCATTTTTGCTTATATCTTGTACTGAAACTTGATTGAGAATTATGTCTTTTTTGCAAAAAAGACATACAAATGAATGAACATAGTACCTTTGCGACTCAGATAATCAGATAACTTCCTATGCACTTTATATTCAATAATTAGTGCAAACGGGCCTCTAGCTGAGTTAGTTAGTTGGCTCTACTAATTCTCCTTAGGTCCTAGGTTTGAATCCCCGTGGGAGCAAATTTTAGGCTGAGGTTAAAAAAAAAAATCCCCTCATATGTCCCATGCTAAAGCACAGATCTAAGGCCTGGCCTAAGTCATCAGTCGCTTATACGGGCACAGTGCCTCTTTGTATGGATGGGGCAGTAGTTGATCTGCTTGAGGTCTTACATGTAAAAATTGCCTGGGGGTTGTCTTACTCCCTCTAAGGTCAAGTGTTTTATATTCAATCACCAGTGCTGGAATTTTCTTATTGTGTCTCACATATGAAATTGAGTTTGGACTTGAAACTTAGAGTGAAACCATAATATATCCTGACTTGTACGTACAAATTTTTCTTAATTTTCTATAACTCACAGAAGTGATTTCAAGTCAATTTTCAATATTTCAATTTAACCCATTTGTACCAGATATGTCCCTGACTTGTTGAAAACTAAGACTAAAAATATCTATAGTATATATATTACATTCTTACTAACTGTCTACAGCATATGAACCTGAAAAGTTGTTCAAGATAATTTATTCAACTCATTGAGGTCTCTGAACTATTGTGAAACTCATCTTTTTCTTGACAAGGTCATTTGTTGTATTGCAGTTCTGATCAGTTGTCTCCTCAAGTGAAGAATGATGTACGTTCATCTTTTCCACACTATGGGCATGCAGGAATTGTTGAGTCAGCTCGAGAGCTGTATGCAAAACTTGAGGGGCAGCCCATGCATCAAGGTTAACAGAAAATAATATGCGTTATTTCTGTTTTATATACATCACGTAAATTTATCCCTGTATTTTCTTCTTTCAGAATTTTAAACTACTGCATTAAGTCAGAATATACGCATTGACTAGAAACTAAACTATCGTATCACTGCAGCAAGTGGCTTCATTTACTTTTTATTTTCATCCATTAACTTGTATCATGGAACCGCCTGCAGATAAGTCAGATGCTGTAACAGCTGGATTTTTATCTTCTCTTCTCGGTGATGGTTGCGAGTGCCACGGATACAGTATTGAAATTGTTGGACATTCTTTAGGAGGTTCTGTAGCGGCCCTTCTTGGTATCAGGGTCAGTCAGTTTATCTTCAACTTACAGGGAAATATGTCAAGTTACTTGATGTTTTTGATTTGTCATAATTGATTACGAACTTCACAAATGTGGATGCATGCCCATGGGCTAAAATTTTCTAGTTGATCAGTTGTGGATTTATGGTTGTGCTAGTAGATGAGGTAACAACCCAACAACAAAAATATAAAGGGGTCCTGAATGATTAAGCTACTTAATATTTTTTATAACAGCACAATAGCAGGTCACGCCTTTGGAAATGTGCTCATTAGATCGCTAAACAGTCCTTTCTTATGAGAACATAAAAGTCCCTACTTTGCAATATATTAAGTTCAAATGCAAAATGCTTGATGACCGAGCAATATTAAAGTATGAATTATGAAATGCTGAATATGTTGCTGGGTGCAATAGTTTGGTTCTTATAATGTTTCCAGTTATATTTGTTTCCCTGAAAAAAACTTCACTTGACAATATATTTTGTATCAATACAGTTATATGGATGCTTCCCAAAATTACATGTGTATACGTATGGAGCTGCGCCATGTGTGGATTATGTGATAGCAGAATCATGCTCACAATTTGTTACCAGGTGAGATTCAAAATCCTATCCATCTAAGTTTATAGCTTAGGTATTTTCCTATACGGGCAGCAGCATGCCATTTCTGATGAACTGCAATTAAATACAGCATAGTCCACAATGATGAATTTTCTGCACGATTGTCCATGAATTCAGTAATTCGATTGCGTGACTCAGCTATGAGAGCTCTCACAAAGGATACTTCGCTCAGTTCTATTAAAGTTGGTAAACTAGTTGGTGGAATCACAAGTGCCAGATCATATGAAGGAAATGCGATAGATCATCGTGCTTCAACTAGTGCTTTGCAGACAGTCAGTGAGTCTAATCTAAGTAGTGATCAAATCCACTCAAGGAATCCATTGCCCACAATTAGAGGTGCCTTATTTCTCTTTGGCCAAGCAATATCTTGCTTGATCAATACTCCAAAACACCGAGTTAGCTCTACAGCAGCAATTAACTATGAGTTGGGCAGATCAAGAACAGTTGCTGCTATTGAAGGTGGGAAATGTATTGTTGCTTCTCGCAATTCTTTGGATGTTTCGCGCTGTGGAGAAGCTATTAATGCACACAGGGATGATCAGTTTCGAGATGACGACTTGTTTGAATGTGGTGAAGGATGCAGATCGTCTCATTCACATAATGGCTCTGAACTCATATCCTCTTCTGACAATCACATCAGTACAACAAGCACATCTAAAGGACAATCACCCGAGGTTTATCTCCCCGGCCTCGTTATTCATATTGTTCCAGTAAAGAAAGGTACTTCTCCAATGCAGAAAGCAGTTATGACTCGTCGTAAGAACAAGAGTTACAAAGCATTTATTGCTGATCGAAAAGATTTCATGGACCTCGCTGTGACGCCTCGCATGTTCCTTGATCATCTTCCTTGGAGGTATGTCCTGAAACAGTCCAGTTGTGTGGAATATATATTCTTGTGCTATTCGAAATGAAAATTAGTACATGTGAATTTCGGGCTGCTAGGGAATGAAACTTATATTGGCTTCAGCTGCTGGCTTAATTATATGCTTGCATGTTTCTTAGGAGTAGCACATCAATACACCTAAACGCACTGAAAAGATACAGTATGGCAAAAACGTGTGTATGTATCAAAGTATTCTTGTTTGTCGAATTTGAAATTTCACAGATTTTGGCAAAAACCAACTGTGACAATGTCAGTATCTTGGGAGCTAACATAAATGACTCTTATGATTTGTAGGTGCCACTATGCCATGCAAAGGGTTATGGAAACATGGAAACACAACCAGCTAACCCATGACTCTTTCGGTACAGACGATGCTGTGTAAATCTATTCTAAAGCTTGCCAGTTTTCTTGTACATACGTTAGAAAAATAGGACTGCATGTGCAATGCTCGAGGCCAGTTGTTTATTGCATATAAGTTACCCTATGTAAGTAGAAGAATCTATAGGTCCAGAACTGGCCATCCGATAATTCTTTGGAAGATCTCTTGAATCTCTGCACTGTTGTACACAACCATTGATAGGCTTAACTCTGAGATGAACGGCGACACCAATTGTTATTATTCAGGTTGCTAGTGTACTAGCAGTGCCAAATTAGAGCCGGTGGCATCAAATTTTGCTTGAAGCAGTGTTGTAACTTCAATCATTTGTGCGGTCGTTTATGTAACCATGAAAAGTGAAACATGAACTGACAGATTGTAAAATACCTTGTCAGTACTGAATAAAAAAAAACGTGCCTGTTCTGTGAAGTTTCCTTCACATTACGCTTACTTTCTCCTGGTCGGAAATCTGAAAGAATCCCAGCTTTCCTGTTCCAATCATCGGAGCCTTGTCGGTCCCTTACCACGAGCATTTTGACTTGTTTGCCACAGTTATGACTTACGAAGCAAGTCGACATGATTGACGGTTGAGTTTTAGCTTGTCGCAGTTTCAAAGCCGCACGCTGGGTTAACTCCAAAAAGGTTAATTAGTTTAGTAGTAACCTGGAAGTCGCTACAAGTAATACTCTGTCATTGGATTGTCAGAATTGGTACTTCTAGTTTTTTTTTTAGTGATTTCCCATGGAGACTATGAGTACTCTTATCTAGTTGCATTGAATTCTTGTTGTTATAGAATTGAACAGTTTCATATGGATGGATGGATGGATCAGGTATTCTAGTGGTGTCGCTGAGGATGCAACCACAGCCATGGCCGGCCACCCTAGGACCCCACCCCACCTCGGAATTGAATAGACAAAGATGGAAGCCCGAGCGCCACACCGACCTCTGGGCGTGGATCGGCTACCGTCCTCATCCCCACCAAAAGAAAGCACACAAGCTAAAGCACGAACATTTTAAGGGAGGCAAGCCGGAGCAAGTGACGATGCCGTGAACCTTTGCAAGGGAGGGACACAGCTGACCCATCGTCGTCATCTCATCCCTGAAAAGCGAAAAATGGTCATGACGTGCAGAGAAGGTTCGCCTTAAGCTTGGACCGATAGGATAGATCGGAAAGAACCAAAGAATCGTGTGTCGGTGACGATATGGACCAGCTGATCGAGCTCGGCAAGTACGTAATCCATGGATTCGATGCCAGGATAACAACTTTCTTAGCACAAGTTGGTGACAGATCAGCTGTGATGACGAGAGCAGGATATCGAAGAACCGATCTCCTGATGATGATCAGGAGAACAGGCAGATGCTGAGTTTTGTTTACGTTATATGCGATAGAGATGTTTACGGTGTCAAGCACAGTACGATTCCAGCTTTGTTCCGATCTGACGTAGTTGTAGCAAGCAAAGTGAAACACATGCACGCAGGCTCCGTCGTCGATGCCGCAGGCACGGCGACACGAAGCTTCACCTCAGAGGTTACCTCCCCGTGTCGGACACCGCCGCATCACCGGGTTGAAATTTGGTGCTGGCCCGGAAGAAGGCGAGCGAGCGCCGCTTCTTTTTCACCCGTCGACCTGACCTGACCTGACCGAGAAAACTGATGAAGGATAACTCGATCCGGCCGGACTTTCAGCTAGCGTTGTCAAGTGGCAGCTAGGCGGCTTTATCCCGTCTCTGTCGCGTCCGGTGAGTCGACGCCGGCGGCGACATGTACGTCTTCCTCTCGCTTTAATTCCGGTGATCTCAGGCACCGGCCAGGTGCCAGAAGGAAGTTGTACCACGTAAATCCAGTGCTCGCTGCAACAGAAACAAGCAGGTGGACGCTAGCTGTCGCCGGCCCGGCCTGCAGCCAGGGATGGCGATCGGGAGCACGCACTGCTCCTACTGCGTACGTGTCCACCAAGCTTGGACCCGCAACGAGTCAGTGGTCGTTTTTTTAGAGGACTACCTTTCATTAGCTAACGACTCGTGCCGGACTCGGCAACAGCAGTCGCAGGCTGCGGTCACGAGTCGTCGAGTCGAGTCCAAAAGCTTCGCCAAGTTGCTCGCCACGCCGGGATCGGTTGGTGCGATGGAACGAACAGCGCCGCCGGGCTGCCACGCAGGTTACAATGTACGTGGTCCATCGACGATGGTCTCCTTCTCACGACCGTGGACCGTGCGTGCGTCGAGCCAACTCCGACCCCCCCCCCCCCCCCCCCCCTTTTCTGCCGGCCATCGACGAAGGCCGCTGGCCGGCCGGGCTAGCCGGTCAATTCCCGGGGCGGGCGCGCCGAACTAACCGCCGCGCGCATCGGGCGCATGTAGCTGTGTCACGGACGTCGACGTCCGCGCGCACCGCCGGTCGCCGTCGACGAGCGAGCGATGCTGTACTACTGTCGTCGCGTGCGACTCCGACATGCCGATCGTTTCTTCTATCGGCCGCGACCGATCGACCCGAGCGCGCCGCGCGCAGGTTAGTAATTAACGAACTGTTCATCATCGTCATCATCATCACAGCGGGTTATCGGTTTCGGTTGACAAGGAAGTAAAGGGCGACCCAATTAAGCCTGGTAAGCTTCTTGACTGGCCAGTAGCGCGCCATGTCGACGCACACCCACAGATACAGCCGGTGTCAGTGTCAGCTTCAGCCAAGTCAGCCCGCATGTTCACTCTCGCTCGCTCGATCACCTCACCTGATGCTTACATGCTACAAACGCACTCAATCAGTGAGATGTATACCGAGTATACTTTCATCCTTGACTAACTATTACTCCCTCGCTCTCACTCCGTTATAAAATTATTGTCGCCGATTAATTTAAATGTAAACTAACTGATGTGACAACAATTTTAGAACGGATATGGTATAATTGATGGTTACCAAGGGAATTAATCTACGATCTGGTAGACTTGAACGGCTCAGCTTGCTTCTAAGCGTGAGCTATGTAGTGTGCACCTACACGATGCAACGTGTGTGCTCTACGACGATTTGGCGCTGGAGTACTACCACTTACCTATACTAACACGGATCAACCGTCTTCGTTTTCTTTATTGACTTGAAGGAACAATGATAGTTTCTTGCTCGAGCGTGACTCCCCGTTGGATGGCTTGCTGGTTTGGTGAGCCAAGTGACCGGTCGTCAAGGAACAGTCCAGATCCTCACACGGGCAGAGGACCAACTGAACAAGCAAAAGATCCACTCGTAGAGAAACTAACTAAACACTGCTTGCTAGTATAGGACAGGTTGCTTGCTAGTATAGGACAGGTTGCTTGCTAATTGGTGCTCCCGTACCAGCAGGTCTCGCACGCCGGCCGGAGGCCACAGATCGAAATGGTTTGGTCTATGAACCGGGACGTCACCCCTTGGGAGCAGCGGTGGTTGTAGTGCACTGTGCTGTATTGAATCGTTGGAGATGGCCCTCCCTTTCAGTGATCAGTGCGTCGAATGTTCCGTCACTCGGGCGGGACCAAACGAACAGAGAGAAAACTAGAGAGAGAGAGAGGAAAACGTCAACGCCTTGATGTCCCGATGCCTACACCGCAACGACAAGGGCAGCGAATCCTGCTGCAACCGTGTGGATGGACTCCTCTGGAACAGGAGCGTTCTCCTGAGCCCCACCAAAGTCAACACTCGTGTCGCATGCTTGTTGCTCTAAACGGGCCGCTTTCAGTGAACTCGATCTACAAGTCGCCAGTCTCTCTTGCCGCAAATATAATCAACCGTTTGCCTGCATGATAAATAAATAAAAAAACCTCTCCTGAAACTCACTGAACGAAAACGATCTTTATATATTTGTCAAATTTGACTCAAACCCTTCGGACGATTTGTTGTTTTCCTGCACGTGATTGAGGCACAGAGCATTCACCAGGAGTATTTGAGCGGCGAAGATCAGGAACAGAGCAAGCAGGAAACGTTGGATTCCTTCCTAGTCAGGATCACCATCATAGCAGCAATCTTCACTTGATCGATGGGGATCTGTTCGTTGGATCCAGGCATCACCCAATTCAATGGCCGAAAGAGAGAGAGAAATCCAGCGACAGACGGGTCGTTGACTACATTGGGACGCCGGCATCAGTGCCGCTAAACGTCTCGGCAGCGTGGAGCCGCTCGCGCGCGCGTCGTCCACGTCGCTCGCCGGACTAAACCCGCGAAGGCGCGCGGCCACGTCGCCCGGGTGGTGGGCGGCGCGGCCTGGGTTCGGCCACGTCGCCGGCGACGACCTCGCCGCGGGAGGATGAATGGATGGCCTACCTGCCTTCCAACCAGCGCCCTTAATTGCCCCGATGGATCGTCAAGGCCCTGATTTGCAAACTTTTCGGCATAAATATCTGACTTTTGTTCGGAGTTGTATGCGGTATGGGGCGGTCGTACTGCTCGTCGTGCTCCCATGGACTCGCAGCTTTGAAGGTGTCCACACTCTGCCTAGGAACCACCACCCACGGCTGCAGTCAGGCAGTTCGAAATATACTCGTTTTTAAATCTTTTTCATTTCCCTTTTCAAAAATCATAGTAGCAACATTATCGAGTTTAGTCCGAAACAAAAAATGAATTCTTCTCGCAATACATTATTGATGCTCAATTGACGCAAGATTACTAGCAAGCTAATTTTAGCTGAAAACGATGGACGATTTTGCAGGTAACCAGTCGAGATCCAGCGCAAGTCAACTGCAGCAGAACAGTGTCGCCCGATCTTCTGAAACTGACGGGTTATTCTATCACTCTGCTGGGTTAATGCAAGTCCTATTAGATCACGAATAATCGGTCAGTTTGCCTGCCTGCGTCCAAACTAATTTGACCGGGATTTGGTACTGGAATTCCAGCCCCTTTTTGTCAGAGATAAACGTACCCTTCCCACTGAATGTCTACGAACGGAAACATCACCGTCCATTGTACTTGTGTGATCTCTTTGAAATTCAGGAAAAGATCGCATTTGAATCGTTCTCACTTTACTACTAGAATATCACAGAATGCCGTTTCATTGTAGGAATGGAGACATCCAATCCAATTGCATTGGCAACAGAGAGACACAAACACCAGCCAGCTTAGACACAGCAGAGCTCTCTGCTCTGTTTGGCTCTGCTTGCGCGGCTTTTAGAATGACAGGATCCAACAAGTCTGAGATTCCATCCCCCCTGGTCTTTGACCCTAATGGTGACTAGTGACTATGACCAACCCAACGATTTTTAATCCTAGTTCATCGACCAACCCAACCAAACCCCAAAAGTAAATAGACAAAGAATGAAAAAAAAACCATGAGTGATGCTTGCTTTTTCTCGACATTTTCAGTGCAAATGAAAAAAAAAAGCATCATTATATGACCCTTTCTTCTGTCTCTGCGAGCGATCCAGTGACTAAACACCCCATAAGATAACCGCAATTAGTCCTTGTTCTGCATATGCGATGACCATTATTTGCGGCAAATTGGCAGGGGCAGTTGGCCGTGTTGCCTTCCAGCAAGTGATCGGGACATACGTGCAACGGTGCAAGTCACCCCCAAGCTAGTGAAATCAAATTGGCGCGCTTTTTATAAAGCCTCCCCCTCGCGCTTGCATGCACACACTTCCTTCCTTCCTTCCTTCCTCCTCTTCGGGTCATCGGGTGCTATCTGTCTCATGGCCTGGGCAGGCACCACCAAGGCAGCACCAGCAGCAATGGCAGCGATCCGTCCGCAATGCGGGGGCGCCACGGTCCTGCGCGCGTCCGTCGGCATACGCCGCGCGCGATGTGCGGCGGGAGGCACCGCGGTCGCGGCGTGCGTGCCGGTCGAGGCGGCAGGATCGGCGCGGCGCGCGGCGGGGAGGACGACGACCGTCGCCGGCATGTGGAGGCAGGTCCAGGGATGCGACGACTGGGAGGGCATGCTCGAGCCGGAGGTGCACCCGGTCCTGCGCAGCGAGGTGGCGCGGTACGGCGAGCTGGTCGACGCCTGCTACAAGGCTTTCGACCTCGACCCGGCGTCGCGCCGGTACCTCAACTGCAAGTACGGCAAGCAGCGGATGCTGCGGGAGGTGGGCATGGCCGGCGCCGGGTACGAGGTCACGCGGTACATCTACGCGGCGCCCGACGTCACCGTTCCCACCATGGAGCCGTCCACCAGCGGGCGCGGCCGGTGGATCGGCTACGTCGCGGTGTCCACCGACGAGATGACCCGGCGCCTCGGCAGGCGCGACGTGCTCGTCTCGTTCCGCGGCACCGTGACTCCCGCCGAGTGGATGGCGAACCTCATGAGCTCGCTCGAGCCGGCGCGCTTCGACCCCTGCGAGCCGCGCCCGGACGTCAAGGTCGAGTCGGGGTTCCTCAGCCTCTACACCTCCGCGGACAAGACGTGCCGCTTCGGCGGCGCCGGGAGCTGCCGGGAGCAGCTGCTGCGCGAGGTGTCCCGCCTCATAGACGAGCACGTCTCGCCCAAGAACCACCCCGGCGAGGACGTCAGCGTCACACTCGCCGGCCACAGCATGGGCAGCGCCCTGGCGCTGCTCTTCGCGTACGACCTCGCCGAGCTCGGGCTCAACCTTGGCGCCCCGGTCACCGTGTTCTCCTTCGGTGGGCCGCGGGTCGGGAACGCGGCGTTCAAGGCGCGGTGCGACGAGCTCGGCGTGAAGGCGCTGCGCGTGGCCAACGTCCACGACCCGATCACCAAGCTCCCGGGCATCTTCCTCAACGAGTCCACGACGGGCGTGCTCCGCCCGTGGCGCGCGTCCTGCTACACCCACGTCGGCGTGGAGCTCCCGCTCGACTTCATCAAGGTCGGCGACCTGGCGAGCGTGCACGACCTCGGCACGTACGTCTCATTGCTCAAGAACAGCAACAAACCGCCGACTCATCAGGCACCAGAGGACCGACGCGACCGCAGCGTGCTCGCGAAGGTGATGGAGTTCGTGGGGCGGCAGCGCCCCGGCGCGCTGCCGTGGCAGGACGCCGCTCTGCAGATGGGCGGCCTGGTGCAGACCCTGGGGATAATCTAGCTAATCAACCAGTGGTCACGATTAACAGACCACAAATCCTCTTTCACAATATTTCTTTGGAGGGTTAATGGTCATTTTTTTCGTTGGTTTTATTTCTGTATAGATCAATCGATTAACTAACTAGATCGTCAAAGGAACAAACAAGATAACGAGAGAATTATTTGTTCATTCATTTCGTACTGTTCCCACAGATACACTACACAGACCAGTGGCAAATATGTGTAACCAACGCAGGGCTCGAAACAGAGCAGACAAAACCGCGACAAAAATCCTCTGATCTGTTGGACTACTCATGCAGGAAACCTCCTCTGTGTTCGTGCCTCATAGCTGCCGGGTGCTGATAATACTCTGCACTGTCTCGCGATCTATTTAAAAAAAAATTAGTCGAATAAAAACTGAAACTTGATCTGAATCCAACAACCACTCGGTGTCGTAGTCGCTTATCTCGACGGAGATACGGTTACCATGCTAAAAGCAGGATGTGATGACAAGTCGCCGATGCGTCACCGTATATTTTGTTGCTTGGGGACATAGGGCTTGGACGGTCCCTCGCGGCTTACGAAAATTCTTTATTTATTTTTCTTTCTGGGGGAACAATACCCTGTGTATACAGATTTTTAAAAACTGAAACCATAGGTACATTAGTATTTTAATTTAATAAAACGATGTATCTCATCTACAAAAATTGGTAATATAAAGGCTGTTTGGTTTATGTTCAGCGTTAGGCATTCCAAAATTTGGTGTTATCAAATTAAGGGTAACTTCAAATGTTTGATAGAAAAAATACATTTGGATCGTGACTTTACCAAAGTGATGGTAACGAGTAGAAACTAAGTATTTGGATGGTAGCCTTACCAATATTTGATAACTGTACTTAGTATGACATGTGAGGTCTAAAATTATTATATTTTTTTAATATCAAAACATAATTAAGTAAGATCTTGTTTTATAATTTAATTACAAGGAGTATAATGGTGAAAACGAATCACAAATCGGATATACCATTAAGAAGATATAGTTGTTTAAAGTGTTTTAAACTAAAAGATTTTGAAACTTGTGCAACTAATCTAAAGCTGCCGAGGGCCAACTTTGGCAACGGATTAGGAACGCGAGCGCACGATTTTGGCGCCGCCGTTCTGGCCAGCGTTGGCCACTGAATTTTGATGACGTTACTAAATATTTTTTGGCGTTCCAAACTTTGGCTGAGAAGCAAACAACAACTAAATTTTAATGGCTAACTAATATTTGGTAAGGTATCCGTCGGTTACGATCCAAACACGACTGTAGTGATGTCATGGTCAAGACAGCCAGGGCCCAAGAAGCTGTGCTTCATTACAGGATGATTTGGTTAGCAGCAATCTCGATCGATCCTTCATATTAAGCAGGTACTTATTCAATTCCCATATTCCCTGATCACGCATTATTCCTACTGATCCACGGAGTCCCCACAATCACTTTCAGCTGAGGATTTTCTTCGTCCTACGATTCCAAACTCGCTTTTGACATTTTCTTTTATAAGCATTTGCTGGCAACAAGATCTCGAGAAGCCATAAGAAATGCAGTTCGTGAACCGCCATGAGCTAATCAAAATACGCTCAAATCGCAAACTGGGACATCGCTGCTTGATTGGGGTCAACTGCTCGTCGATCTTCTCACGAACCACGCGGCCTGCCGCCTTTTGTCGCCCCATTTCACAGGAGAATCTCTGTCCTGCACCAACAGGCATCAGGTCCAAAGTGTAATTATTTTCTAAAACCCGTTTCATGCAATACTAAAATAGCTCGTGTGAGTGCTTTATATCGCAAGGGTTTCTTTTCTATTTTACGTTTTGATACGGTCTTGGTGTGCTATGGTCGCGGTTGGTGACTCTGTGGTGTAACATTATGATTTCTGGGGGGTCTCCAACATTTTTTTAATATAAATATGTTATGTTTAATATGATTATTAATTAAGTTTCGAAAACTTCTAAGAAACAAAGGCAGGTATGTGGAACCATGGCTCGTACCGAACTTCCTTATAAGTGACTAGCATGCTCTTCATCTTATGAATGATTAGTAAGCAGAGCAGGAGAAGCCATGACTTTCTATTCGAGTTCTAACAAAGTTTTCCTATATTTGCAACTCCGAAACAAAAAACCAAGGAAAAAGTTAATAATTTTAAGCTGCGACTCAAAAATCAAGTGTCAAGGCATAATTTGCACGAACACATATAAAAGGAGTCTTAAATTTTTGCTACAAAAAGGTTAACCAAAAATAACAAGAAGACGAGGCATAAACGTAGGGTTGGATAAGGCAATTTTTCTTTCAAAAGGTAAAGATCGGTCAACATCTCTCTTGTTTGTTTTTCCTGAACAATTGAAGAAGCAAAATAAAGGTACTGTTTGCTCTTGCTCACAGTGGTCAATTAATACCCCCGTCTCATGTGCTGCCTTTAGATTTTCCATCGGGTGGTTTAGGTTTTCTGGATGGTCCAATCAGTTTCAGAAGAATCTGTAATCCAGCAAGAGATAGTGTCCTTGATCCTGTGAAATGTACACGAATAAATATCTTTTTTGCAATCTTAATAAAAGAAGAGGAAACACGAAGCTAGGCACTAAATATCTAGTTGTCTACCGTATCAGTGCTGCACTAGAAAAATACGATAGCCACTGCTTTAATTGGACCTGTTGGATCAGATAAGGAAATATGACATGACAATAAAACTTTTACATTGATAAGTAACAATTTTTACATTTGAATTTGTGCATTACGAAGGTCGAAGGTATTATATTTGAACTTACTTTCCATATAAAATATAATTTCTCTGTCAAAACACAAATTCCACTTTATATCCTAGTATGAGTCATAAATGTAATTTTTAATGAAAATGTGAGGGCAATCATCCACTGTAAAAAAAATTTAATAATAATCCACAGCTACCTAAAACTGACACAATTCTTGAATTATCGCTAGGACAATCAATCTAGATTTTTGAACTAAAATTCATGTCCTAATGATAATAATTCAAAAAAAGGAGGGAGTAGAAGTATTTTGTACTGACATGTAAGCCCCCTGCACCATACCCCCAAACACTGGACCAATTGCCAGTCACAAAGGCTCCTTTCTTTCATTGTCTACGTGGATTCGACCTGCCAAATGTACATTTGACACAGCAGTGACCTGTACTAAATCGAGATAAATTGATTTACTAGTAAACGACAAACTGGTTGTCAGTATTTAAATCCGTACTTATCAACAGATCCTACGACATGTCAGAGTATTTCCATCTCTTAAGGTGACAGCATGAATATGTATCATACGTTTTAGGAGCCTGATTGAAACGTTTGGGCTTCAAATTTGGCATATATTTTAACTAAAAAAAAAGTACAGCGCGGTTTGGACTCTACGGCAGTGTTTCCATTTGGGATTTCGAATCATTCGGTGGGGTGGGATTCCGTTGCATGCCATGGCAATAGGGGTCTACCACATCTGTGTCACTGAGATTTGAGAAAATACTGGGTGTACGGACAGCAGAAAGGCTTACGCCTGGGGTCAATCATACAGCAGCATATCCAACTGGTAAAACAAATCTGAACTGAACCAGACCATGCGACAAATTTAAAGTAGAACCCACATCCTGTTCGATGCTGAGGATCTCGGAGACATGGCATGACAGCACCATGCCTGACTGAGCTGGAACAAAACCTTGCAATCGCAGCAAGCACTGCAGCAGCGAAGCCCCCCTAAACAATACCATCCTCTCCTCCTGCAGCTGCTTCTGCTCATTGGCCACCTCATACTTTACCTGCTTGGGTTTATACACGACCACTTGTCAGTTCCTCTCCATTTCTTTGGTATTCTACGAGTCACACATCAGGTATCGCCACGGCAGTCTTTCCGAATTTGCGAATAAAAAACCCTCAAATAATTCGACCAGCAGTTCCCGATGCATATCTGAACCAGCAGGACCAGCTTGGATACGCAGGGCAGAGTCATGGGGCAATATTGTTTTGTTAGCCGATGGAGTACAGTTTAACTACGCGGTGTGCCCTCTTTTCTCAGGATCCTCGGCGGTCGATTGCTGAGACCAACGTCGCTGCGTGTGGGCCGGCATGTGATAGGACCACGCGGCAGCGACCGATAGTCCGCAGTCGACGATCTTAATTCTCTATGAACCACTACTTCTACGCGCGGCTTGATGAATGGAAGATGAGCGATCTTAACTGCCTGCCAAATGCAACAATGAATACTTCAACGGAATCGAAAACCAAATGCCAGCTGAAAAATGGCCACAAAAAGGTTGATGGTGCTAACTGTGTCGATTCCGCGCGGCGAGCTGCATCGCTGTCGGATTAAAAATCTCCTAAGGACTTTGAGCACGCCGATGCCAGAAACCACCACGGAGCAGTACTGAGCCGGCCGGTGACGGTGACTCGCACGTCTCTGTTACACAGGTCAGTAGCAGCGGAGGGGGTAGTGAGGGGTGGTCCGTAATCGTACTCCTCCTCCTCCGGCCGGCCGGCGCCGGCGGGTCGGCGTCCGGCGAGCTGACCCGTATGATTGCGCGCGGGGACGTCAGCGTCATCCAATCAGCGTGTTGCGAACGGGCGGACGCGTTCATCGACTGGAAGGGAATCTCAGGCGCATCCTTTTCGGGCCGCGTTGATCTGGATGGCCAACGGAAGGCCAGGTCGACCTGCGACGGCGTAGGTTGCGCGCCATACGACCCCGACGGGGGGCACTGCGACTGTTCGCTCTCTGTTGCGTCGCCATTGGTCGATGCTGGTGTGAGAGCGACCCGCTGCTGCTTCTTCCCTAGCTTGCAGATCGATCGATCGATCGACGACGGACCATCCGTCCATGGCAACCTGCTGCTAGTCCTACCCAGCTTGTTGACGATTGCAGCCAGTATTTCCAACGCTACTCGAAAACATGACGATCGAGTAGCGCGCGCACGCATGGGTGCGTATCTCATCTCGCGTTGGAGAGTAGTATCTTTCGGCCATTAATTCAGTCGCATGTGAAAGCGTCGCAGAGTATCCGCCGGAGATATTGAAGAGCGGCGAGCCCATGACGGTACGAGTCCGCTGCAGCCGCAAGCAAAGCGAGGGCATCGATCGTCGTCGACGCGGCCGGACCAAGGTTCTCGTCGGCCGCACGGGCGGGAAGGAGGCCACGTTGCCGTTTAAATCCGGAAAGGGAATTTGAGTGCCCAATGATTAGGAGTACGAGCGACAGACGGGCCGTCTTCCTCCGGACGCCGTTCCTTCGATGAGATACGCCGCAACGACAGCGGCCGGAGGAGACCCACCGCTGGATACGCTCATTACTGCCGCCATGATCAGTGTTACAAGTCAACTTCAGATTCCACGAGATGCTGATGATGAAAGGCCAAACCAGAGAAGGAGGTGCGTAATGTTCTAGAAAATTTGGGCAAAAATAGTTTTGAGTCCACATTGTCAACAAGTTGCTTAATTATCCTACTATATTTGAGTCAACCAAATATCTCATCATGTACGCACGCACGCCTTACCCTTCGGTCGTACACGGCAGTGGTGCATCTCAATTGTGTGCGCGTAGCATTATATATGTACTTGAAGCTACTTGTGCACATATATATTTCTCCCAAATCAAATACGCAAAAAAGCTACGTATCTTTATATTAAGAAAAGAATAAATAAATAAATTGTTGGTTTACGGTGTGAACACCAGAATTAAGAACAGAAGGCTCAGCGTGTAATCAATCGAAGGTTTCGCGTCCTTGTCGCTGCCTTTTTCAATCAACAGAGGAAACGAAGCACAGAAACGCACCTTTCCGTCGTCAACCAACCCCGATTACCCAAAGAAAAGCGGGCGAGCTGACGGAGAAGCGGCCACGTAAGAACGTAACAAGACCAAGGAGTCACGTCACGCTAGCCTAGATCGATCCGTAATTAATCGTCGTCGTGGTTACGGGGTGCACGTGAGCAGCCGAGGGATATGGCCGTCGTTGGCGCACGTCGAAGAGGGCCATGGCGTCGCTTGACTCGGATTGATTGCATGCTCTCGCCGATCAATTGTTGATGACGCTCGGAGAGGGAGGAGAGAGAGACCCGTAACCCGTCTCCGTCCGTCGTGTACGTAGACGTCGGATTCGTTGAGCTTTTTATCTCATTAACTGGCAGCAGGCCCATTGCGAGGAAAGGTACCAGCGCGTTGGTTTTGTGTCCATAGAGTTGGGCCCAATGGAAGGGCCTGCGTTTCCGAAGCAGTATAGACAGTATGCATTTGCCATGCATAACATAAACTTCTGCTCTGAAATGCAAAAAATTGGCGACCTAAATTAAGGAGAAAACAGACGCACAAACGCACAAACCAGAGCACGCGAGATATGTAGCGCGTGCGCTACAAAAGCGGCAAGCGTCAGTACCCTGAAGCTTGAATGGCGACGCGTCAAACAACCAAGAGCAGATCATGGCGGCCGTTGAAGTATCTTTTTGTTTCTGGATCGGAACCTTAGGTACGGTTCGTAACGTTGCCTCTCCTAGATCACGGACTAAAAAAGGCAATCCAAGACGAGGTAAGGGTGTCTGCCTACCTCGTCTGTGATCCTTCTTGCACGGCACATTTTCGCATGTATGCGTGGCAGTAAGCAGTGCATGAAGAAAGGTAGGCGACTCGCTCGGCGACTCTTCCGATGCCCTGATCGATCGTTCGTTAGCTTTTGGCGAACGGTTTTTGTGGTAGAGAAGAAGGATTTAGTTCTGTGGTTTGTGAAATGGATGGACGACGACGAACAATACCTACTGCGGGCTAAATCTTTTTGCTAGCTGTGCATGCCAGGAGTTGGAGGAAAATTCGCTTCCTGCGCTCACTGTCGCCACTCGCCAGCAACTGCAAGCACCAACATGCAGAGGCGAAGCTAGAGCCGCGGGCACCCGAGTGCACACGCATGTGAGTGAGGATAGTAAAAAAACTTTGATTATAGCCATCGTTATGGCCCGTAATAACTAATTGAGATGGGTTAAGTTATACTCCCTCCGCTCTCTAATTGATGTCGCTGTTGACTTTGAAATTTAACTTTAACCATTCGTTTTATTCAATTTTTTTGATAAATTTTATATATTTTGATATAATTTGATTTATTATTTGAGTTATTTGAATCACAACATAAAATTTTACACATTCGAACAAATTTTTTGAATAAAACAAATGATCAAAGTTGAATTTAAAAGTCAACGGCGACATCAATTAAAGAACGGAGGGAGTATACGTTTGTATACAATTTAGCAGTAATATCCGCTATACCCTCGTTTAGCTTCCGCTATTAACCATTTATGATCTTATCCATTAATTTTTTAGATGCTGGCTTTTTCCTAGCTTGTGACAATAACCATTTCATATAATTATAAGGTAACTCAGAAGTAGTGATCTAAATAAATATTTCCAAAATAAGTAACATTATAGTACTAGTTAAAATGGTGAATAAGGACAAATTCATCAAATCATTCACTATGTTCAATCGGTAGTTCAAGGAACAATATTAGTAGATGTCATATTTGACTCTTTGTCTTATTTAAAAAATTTATAAAAATTTATTTTCTTTACTGTGAATTATTTTATCATTAGAGATACTTTAAGCATAACTTGTTTATTTTTATAATTGTAAAATACTTGAATAAGACGATGGAAGGAGTATTTATTAATGTTTCCTTTCTCTTTGTGAAATTGGAGTAAAAGATAGGGTGTAAAAATAGGAAAAATGAGGTTATCCTAAAAACATTTTAGTTCAAAAAATGAAGCAATTTTGCAAAATCCCTCCATTTTTAAAAACTTAGTTCATTTTTTACTTAAGAGATTTAGATGTTAACCTTAGGTGCACCTATTTACATCCGTGGTAAAAATGAAATAGAAAAAGAAATTAGATACACAACAAGCAGACAAAGGAATAAATACACGGAAGAAAATAGGTCACATGTCTCTGATAAAGGACACAAGGAGCCTGATCAACTACTCCTCCATTCCAAAAAATAATCATTTCTAAATTAGTTAAAATCAAACTTCTTTAACTTTAATCATTGATAATAAATAATTGATGATATTTTCTCATATAGAGTATAAATTATATTATTAGATTATTGGTGAAGGCATAGTGTGACTATGTAGTGCCTGGGATGGGCTTGTTGCTGAGCCTCCACTGCAGTGCCGTGGTGCCCATTTTTCTCTCAACCTTGTGCACCCATGATAAAAAAAAAATGACGGTAATAATTGTTTTTTGGTTTCCAGCGTGGTGCCCGTGCACCAGGGAAGGCTCATGTGGCTTCGCCGGTGGGCAACATCACCACCTGGGAGCCAGCGATCCCAAATTTGGTGCTAGGTCGATGCTCAAATCGATCCCTTCATCGCTCTCAGCGACCGGCAACACTAACTTTGCACTGGATCTATGAGCAATCATCCCATGGACTGCCTTCACGTAGCGAAATCATGGATCGATGGAGACATGCGATCCTCCCTGTTCCCATTTTGTACTGGTACTAGCCTAAACGGGCGTCGACCTTCAACTTTCCTTCTCTGATACTCCCACCTTTTGGGACTTACTAGTGTTCGGCAAGATCCCTGTATTGGCAGGTTTGTGTTCGGTCCTGATCACGAGCGAAGATGCAAGAAAAGGAGGCCCCGAAACGGCAGTACCAGGGCCGGAGGAGTACGTCGACGCTCGTGCGGCATGGTGCTGCGCGGAGAGAGCTCCACGTACACCGGCCCACATGGCGGCGTCGCTGTCCGTCGAGAGGTCGAGCTACGTGTCCTGAGGAGCGAAGATGCGCCGCCGAACACGCACCACCGACGATCGCCCGAGCCCGCAGGCGGTTATGGGCTTATCCGCTTGTAGTCCACGAGTTAGGAACCCCTAGGCTGACAGCCCAAATATATAGTAGTAGGTTTAATATGGGCCTGTCATTTGCCGAGCAGAAGCCGAACCCAAGTTGAGATAAGATTTACATGGGCCCTGCCCTTTCTCACCCTAAGATAGTCAGTCAGCCATGGGCTGTTAAATCTTTACGGGCCAAAGAGGCTTCAGAAAAAGAAAATACAGAGCTGGCTTTGAGTTTCAGGTACGAATCCACTAACTTCCTATCGAGTCTTGTTGCTGCACCAGGCACCAGCAGGCAGGGCAACTTGGCCGATCGCTGCCATGTTGAAGCCAGCCGAGACCGAATTTTTTTAGCTGGCTTTCGTGCCAACTTGGCTGTAATTAGCATCTCGATCAGGGGGCTTTGTTTTATTGCTCCGATAATGATGCGCCCACTTGGCCCTTGCAAGCGGGAAGCGGATGCCCCCTGGAAAGCACATGGAAAGCTACGGCCTTCGTGGTGCTGGTGCAAGTAGGACTAGTTTTTCTTCTTCCTCTTGGCCAGGGCAGGCTCCCCTCCTTAGGACTTGGGACAATCAAGCTAGTAACTAGCCGCTTAAATAAATAAACTGCCACATGCATATGCTTTGATATTTTGATGAAGAAACAGGCTGCAGGCTGCAGTCAAGATCAAAATAGTTTAAGAACAGTTAGAGTGTAACAGACAAACAAGTGGGGATAATGTTTTGGCTCTTCTAGCTGTTGCCGTTAGCATTAGGTGTAGTGTAGCACCAAAGTAGAAGGCAGGCAGGATGAGGCTGCAGTAAGTCACTCCTAACCGTCTTGTAGAAAACTGTCCACCATGCGGGACCACTTGTTTGCGAACCAAGCCCGCGCACGTGATCTCCGCAGGAGACTGGTTACAGTAAGCTATGGTTGGATTGAGCCGATCATTGGTTAATGCAGGAGACAGGCGCGTGGTTTCCTCGGAAAGAAAAGGTTATCAACAGAGGCGCGCACAAGCAGCTGTAAAATAAGGGTGGTGGCCATCAGGCCATGAGCCTCGTTCTGCAGCTCAGCGCCGCCTCGGATCGACGAGGCGCCGGCGCCGGCGTGCGCGCGTCCTCCTCCCTCACATGGGAACGGGAAGCGAAGGCAATATCAAAGCGAGGTCTCGTCCCCGTTCCGTGCGCACGACGACGCTTCGTTCGCTCGGCCAGCGGGCCGTGGCGGCCATCAAAAGATCGATGATGAAGTGAACGGGGCTGTTGCTTTGGCACTTCTGAAGCGCACACGCTGGCTACTTTATTCTGCTCACTCTCCTCCTTAACACTTGTTCGGTTGCAACTAAAGTGGAATGAGAGAGATTGAATCTTCATTTAACGAGTAATATGAGGTGGGAGTTGTGACGTGGACACGACAGCAAAGCAGTCCAGTCACCTAATCCTATCGTGACGTAAGGGACGGCGGAAAAATAACAAGAGGCCGAGATTGATACGGGTGAAGCCCCAGCGATAATTTTAGTAGCTAGTAGTAACAAATATCCCTCCTACTATTTTGTTTACAACATGACCTAATTAATACCCATCAGCCCAAACAGAAGAACATTGACCACTGATTCATAACAACACGAAGAAATGATTCATCACCCCATTAAAACACTCTGAATAAACGTGGATTGACCTTTGAGCGGCCGAAGACCATTCCCAACAGATATGTCGGCGCGCGCATGTGGCCGTGATGACTTGGCCCGGTCTCCGGCCACCTGTCTGTACACGCACACTGTTCACAAACTCTCTCTCTCTCTCTCTCTCGTCTCGGCAAGCTCGGGGCCCACTCGCATCCATCCCCCCTGGCCCGGGCTCCCTCCCGCGCCCGCGGCGTGGCTTCCTCCAATCCTCCCCGCGCTAAAAAGCAAGGACCACTGGATGGCAGCACCCCCGGCCGCTCGCGCGTCGCACCAC
>BCLG01002820.1:0-41087 GCA_001602295.1 Zoysia matrella | reverse complement strand
GTGAGCCGGTTCTTCTCGGCCGAGTCGTCCGGGCTCACCTCCTGCGAGTCCAGCGGCCGCACCGACGGAGGCGCGCTCGAGCGCGCTTACGGCGGCTCCGGCGAGATCCGCGTCCCGCCGCCGCCGCCCGTGGCCTCGGCGCACCAGGTGGGGCAGCCGCAGCAGACGCAGCACGGGCTGCTCAGGCACAGCAGCTCCCCCGCCGGGCTGCTCTCCCGCCTCGTGGCCGACACACACGGTACGTCCCTTCTCCTCCTCGATTGACCCGGCGGTGCAGCTTAGCTCACCGTGCCGGCCCGGCCCGTCCCGTGCGCTGGGGTTGCGTGCACGTACGGTACGCGTCGCCGCCCCGGTCCGGTTCGCCCGTTCCTCCCGCGTGGTCCATGAGCACGGCGCGCGCGCTCTGCCTTTCTTCCCTTGCGGCCGCACATCACCATCGCTCACCCTTCTCTGCCTAATTGCCATCTCTCTGGGACTCCTAGCACTAGTGCTGTGCCGATAATACTATACTGTACTACTATTATTACCCGCGCTAAAAGGGAAAATGGGCGCGGGGGGGGGGGTGGGGGGGGGTTAAGTTTTCGTGATCCTTCATATCCAAGAGGACCAAGAATTATTAGTACTAAAATTTTATTAAGCCTAGTCAACAATTAGTTTAGACTGATAAGGAAAAATGATGATCAACGTATGATTATGCTGATTTGGGCAGGCAACTGCCAGGAAAGCGTTGAATAGCTCTGACACGTTACTCCACCTGTCACGAACACGACTCGTTATTTTACGCAGGACGTCACACCGCCCAAACACAGAAGCATGCTTATCAAAAAAAAAAATAGTATCTTTTTTATTCTCAGCATTAAAATGCAGCCAGTGACATGTGCAACGCACTTGTACCGTAGCGAAGAGTAGGATATTTAAAGAAAAAATTATATATATCCCCCCTTTATCATGCACTGAATCAGCACGATCCGACTTAAAAAAAAAAAGAATCAGCACGATCCAGTGGATCAAACCAACCGGTTTTGTAGTCCTGTTCACTATTTGCTCTTTCGGTTTTCGGAAAGGCCAGCCTTCCCGTCCCGGTTCGTCTCGCCACGTCAGCACCGTTGGATCTGCTGCCGACGTAGTACGCGTGGCCGGGTTCCTGTCCCCGGGCCCCGCTTGCTGGCGAGCATCTGACTGGCCAGGACCGCGAACCTGCAAGAGAACAACTCTTTTCAATACATATATTGGAGTAAAAACAGTTTACTGGGATAAAAGGAAAAAGTACAACTACTGTTACATGCATGTGTTTTTGCAGCTGAATTATTTCTAGTAGTACAAAGCTAGTGCTAATACTATTTCTCTGCACGCTGCAGTGTGTATAAATGCTTTTACTATTGCACAGTACAGTAAAATTCATCGTACTAGGTTACATCCAGTACGAAGCTAGTGCTAGTGTTTCCCTCACCCGGTGGAGGGTGAGAGAGTGGCTGCTGGTACCACCGGGAGGAGGCAGTGCTGCTCGGTCACACTGTTGGCATTGCACTGGAGGAGCCACTGAGTTTTTCTAGCATTAAGATCAAGCTTAAGAAGAGTTTTTAGCATGATTTGATCACGAAGAACTATCACTGGCATGTGGGCACAAATCAGTGCACCTGTCTGACGTGTTTAGTTAATCACTCATGTTCTGACCAACTGGTTGCGACGCACAGAACCGATACGATTTCTGATATTCACGCGTGCGTGGCAGGAATGTCTGCGACGACCGGGATGGGGAGCTACCCGCACGGAGGCACCGACACGATGGCCCACGGCCACAACAGGCGGCTGAGCTCGCAGTGGAGTTTCTCGAGGCAGGACCTGCCGCAGATATCGGAGATGGGGATGATACCGGACATCGGGGAGAGCATCATTGCCGGTGGCTGCAACAGCTCCAGTGACGGCGGCGCGCAGTCCTCCTACCTCTCCAGGAACTTCTCGGTCGGCTCCTGGGACGACACCAACTCCATCATGTTCTCGTCACCCGGCAAGAAGGTCAAGGTGGACGCGGCCGATGACATGGTCACCAGCTTCAGCAACATAGATTCCCAGGTCTGTGCATGTCTTTCAGTCTTTGGCTGCCTCTCTGAATGCAATAGGTTCAGTTTTGTGCTGACGATCGAAATATGATAATTCCTTGTGTCTAGTTTGGCCTGTCCAAGTCGTCGTTGGACATGTCCGGAATGGATGATTACCTGCAGCTGCAGCAGGACTCCATCGCTTGCAGAGTCCGCGCGAAGCGCGGGTGCGCTACTCACCCACGAAGCATCGCCGAGAGGGTTGGTTCACTTCACCTCCCACCTCATTTAATTTGCTAAAGCTTTAGCACGAAGCTGAACAAAAGAATGCGCCGTCTTGATGTTGGATGCTGATCAGAATTACTTATCTTGTTTAGGAAAGAAGAACAAGGATTAGCAAGAGGCTGAAGAAGCTGCAAGATCTTGTGCCTAACATGGACAAGGTAATTAATTAAGTTCCTGTAATAGGAGCTGCCATCTAATACCAATGGACTTCCGTGGTAATAATGTGGATATTGCCTGCATTACAAAACTCAAATCCTGCTACCTGTCTTATATACATTTTTTAGAAAATGATGTGATATGCTTATTAGTCTCTGCTTAAATGTGCAGCAAACAAATACGTCAGAGATGTTGGATACTGCTGTGGAGTACATCAAAGAGCTGCAAAGCCAAGTTGAGGTATGCATGGCTTGCTGCCATTCCTTGCACGTTTCATTTGTCGTTGTTTGTAGAAAAATGTCAATTCAGCTTCTAAATACCATCATTTACTTTTGGCGGCTGAACATGCAAAACACTGCTCTTACTATTCCAAAATGGATCCTCGCAGAAGCTAAAACACGACCAAGCAAACTGCAGTTGCGCGGGCAATCAGAACTGCTGACGCTTCAGAAACAGATGTACTACAAGATTTGTCACCGATATAGTTGTTGAACCCACGTTTTTGCTTCAAGAGGTCACTTCGCATAAGTGCTTCACGTGTCCAGTGTCTTCATGACCGAGCGTCCGTTTTCTCGGCTGTATTGTGGATGATGGCGAATGGATTATTGTAGTTTAATTCATTTCAAGGCAGTGCTTGTGTGTAAAATCCTCCATTTCAACGTGAATGGGATTGCTGTCAATAAAAGTATTTTAGGAATATCTTTGTCTTCTTGTCATCAAGTTCAGTTTGTGGATCACTAGATTTCTGAAGTGTTAAGTCTATAGCTCCACGTCGTAATTAAGGAATATGCTCTGCATATTGTCCAGGACCAAGTCCAAGGAGAATACCATTAAGAACACATTCAGCTTCTTTTGCAGTATGCGTTGCTTTGTCTCTCGTTCTTGTCGAGAGCGAGTCCCCCTCTCCCTGTTATCCATGTAACCTACATGGTAAAATGTGACTTAACCATGTATGTGCTTTTGAAGGAATGAAAAGGTGAGACTCCCCTCGAATTTCTCAAAAAATATATTTTTTATTACTGCTCATGTATTAAAAGCATGTTTGTTTGGGCTAGAAGTTTTGAGCTTTTCGAAAAGTTAGCTGCTAGCTAGTTGAAAAGCGAGCTAATGTAATTTTGATCTTGGCTTTTGTAATATTTTTTTTTCTTCTTTGCACACCAAATGACAGAAAAGCGACACTAAAGGAGCTTTGCAGGTTTTAGTTCATTTACTCAAAAGTTGGCTTTTCAGCATTCTAAAAGCGAGTTTTCAGAACAATGTTTGTTTCAACTTATAGGCTATAGCTTTTCAACTTGACCTAAGTCTCTCTGGAGGAATTCAACTGTTAACTAAAGCAGTGAAAAAATGTTTACACTCACTGTAAGCTGAATAATGCCTCAGGTCATTCAGTCAGTTTATGATTCTGTCTGAACTTTATTTACACTCAACCTTGGAGATAAACAATAATATAACATCAAAGCCACGCTGATTTCCACATGTGCTATATTAATTGTCGTATGGGGCAAAATCATGTCCTAGAAGGTTGAGTGGCTGAAACTTATGCAGCTGTCCTATAGAAGAAGCTTAGGTAACGCAATCTCCGTCTATATACACATCTTTCCTGCAATTTTACAGGGGGGTATTGGTTCCTCAAAGAAAGACTGAAGTAAAACCAGAAATATAATAGTACATGATCTGATTATTGTCAGATATTTCACAGTACTGTACTTACAGTCTTGATTGTGTTCTTACAAGAGATGACTGAAGCGCATCGTAGTGGCCATAACCGTCATATAGAACACGAATCGGATTGTCCTTGCCATATTCCTGACCATATTCTGCTATGATCCTGGGGCTTTCCGAGCTATTGGTATGCATGTAAACGGTGATAGGCATCCTGCAATTCAGCAAGTCTCACCAATAGATCTAATCAGAAATTAGGAAAGGGTACCTAGCACAGGACAGGTGCCTACCTGAGAACATGGGAGCACATGAGCAGTTCAGGCTCTCCTCCCCAAACATGGGGCTTTCTCATCCGACTTACATACCTCTCGAAATCGCCTTCGAGGAACCTATCCACGATAGTGGAAATTTCAGAGAGTAAATGATCATGTATCTGAGGCAAAAAAATTTGTATATATGAATATGAACTTTTATTTAGCATATATAGGATTTATTAAGGATGAGGATGATAAGTGTATCAGTTTCAGCCTAAAAGGGTGCACAGTTGTTTTATGAGAATCAGATGTGTGTGCATGTGGGCAACAGCAATTACTTCTTCCATCTGCAGAATGCGAGTTTTTTTTCTCCTTACTCCTATGGAAAATAAAAATGTGATGGAAACATATGCATTATATAAAAAATGGAAAGAGGAGGAAACCATTCAGTGTCTTCTCTTCTCTTGACGAACTCATCAGCTACCTGTAATACACCAAACATCAGTTTAAGGTTTAACCACCATACAACATGAAGGTCAGCAGGTGTACAAGTACTCACTTTTGCTCTGAGCTCGTCAGCCAGTTCCTTCTGGAGGCTCTCGCTTGGCGACTGCTTTCCTCTTCTTAGGCAGGCACCATATGCAACAGATCTGAACAGGCATCTCCCATCCCCTCTGATTCCTGAAATATCAATCGCAGCTCATCTGGTTAGCAATCCAGAGCATCAATCAATTAGCGGTCAGTATAACTACCCAAAATTAAGCAGATAGAATTGCACAGAAACCCGCTTAAGTAATTGCAGAGAAACTAAACAAGCAGTAGTTCAGATTAGCTTTGGAGAAGGCCTATTTTGCGTTTATCAATCGTATCATTTTGATGTTTCATAGGACTATAGGAGATGCTCACTGCTGTCATAATTTATACAGGGAATACAGATAGAATGGAAAATGGGTATGAAAGAGCTTGAGAAAGCATCTTGTTACCAACCCATTAGTTTATCAACAAGTCTTTTCCAGAAGTAAATCCAATAACTATGTTTCTTTTATAGTTCACGCATACCCTCTATTATCGATGGCACCCCGGACTAAGACCCCTGATCACAATTCGCTACGGCCAAAACGAGAAAACAATCCTTCTTGGTCATTGATCACAGCCAAACCGAAGAGCACTCTTTTACTAATTGGACCCAACGATAGAAAGAAAAGAATCATCAACCCGATAAGCAACCGTCACGAAGTGGCGTGTGGACATACTGATCGATCGCAGCGGGCCGAGGTCGCGGTCCGACATCCACCGCCCGGCGGAGATCCCCTCCTCCTCCTGCTTCTGCCGCCGCCGGGCGCGAGGGAGAGGACTCAGCAGGTAGGTCAAGCCAGCAAGCAAAGCAGCCTGCAATTACCAGGAGGAAATGGAATGGAATGGAACACGGAAAGCGAGCGGGGCGAGGGAGACGGGGTTGGAATTGGATTCTCTCGCGGCTGCGCACGCCTTTTTCGCTTGCCCTTTTGCGCCGGCTCCGAGCCACTGCGGCGTTCCGAGCCTGCCTGCCTGCCTGACCCGCCCTCCTCCCTTTCCCGCCACAAATAATCGCGGCGGCGCGGCTTTGAATCCTCGCAGGTGGCCGGAGACGACCGACGCGTCGTGGGTGCGGGTCCCAGGATCATGTTAGTACGCCGCGGGCAGCCCCCGCATGTGCTTCCCAGTTTCGTCAGGCATCTCTCCTCGAGCCTAATCGTTCAAATTGCAAAGAAAAATGTGAAAATGTCAGAGCAAGCTGCGTCAGTGTCAAGCTCAAGCAGAGAGCTCACCAGGCATGTAAAACACGGGCTCGATGATGCCATGCCAAAGCGTCAGCGAACGTGACAGGCAATTCATGTTGCTTCATGTGTTCAGTTCATTCGTGTCGGCCACTGTGTCAGTGTCAACGTCTTCCTTTGATCTACAGCTCTGGTGACTTGGTGTCAAAATCTTTTCCACAGGCTTATCTCAGTTATCTGCCGTCAAACCAAACCTTACCCTATATTCTCGCTGGAACTAGTGCCTAGCTAATAACTTGATGGCACATCAGCTGTCAGCAATATTTAACACTGGACAAAATGACAAATCTGTTATCAGACCTGATCTGCTCTTTGGTTCAGGCATCTCAAAAGAACCGTGCTTCTCTGCAAACAATAAAACCATCTTGAAGAGTGAAGAATGGGAATAAACTGTTGCTTGCAAGAATGGTGGATTGAAGGGTCAAAAGGGGCAGGGAATCAGGCACAGAGAAGAGAGCTGTGCATATCTTGAGAAGGCAAAGAGGAAAATGCCGTACATCACCCACCAAAGGAGGTAGGGGGGGGGGGGGGGGGGGGGTAGCCCAAGGTTTTGCTTTACCCAGTGAAAACAACACTAAAAAAACAAAGATCAGGAGGAAAACAAGAATAGATGTACACACCCACTGATCAACTCAACCCAACTCTACTCTACTCGACTAGCACTGGTACAGCGAGAAGCCCCGGATCTTCCAGAGAGAGCTCAGCGTCCTCCCCAGCTTCCTCGACTTCGACTTGCACAGAGGCTTCGACTCACGGTGGCACACAACAGCACCATTACCGGTCTCAGCCAGCTGCTGCTGTTCCCGGGGCTGCTGGGGCGGTGCATCCCGCTGCCTTTGCTCCCGGAATAGCTTGAGGAGCTTCTGTGCCTTCTCCCTTCCCCTCCCCGTGCCGCCTGCTGAGATAGAAACAAGGGAAGGGACCACACCCTCCTGAAGCACAGGAGCAATGCATTTGTCGTCGGCCGAGCACATCACGAGGAGGCAGGATACAGCCTGCTCCTGCTCTGTTGGCTCACCAGTGTCCAACAATGTTGCTAACGAGCTGACCAAACCAGGTGCGGACATGATCTCTTTCCTGCCAGCCTGAGTAGCAGCAAGGCTGATGAGAACCGCGAGTACCTTTTCTGTCAAACCAAGGCCCTCAGATGCTGGAGGCTCGGTAAGGAGGCAGTGGAGAGCATCCACAGTGCCTGCGGATAGAAGTGATGGGACACTGGCCGGGTGGTTAGAGAGATTGTACAACGTGTACAGGGCATCATGCTTGCACGAGCTGCCTATTTTGTCATTGGCATCATTGCTGTACAGACGGTCAACAAGGAAAGACACAGCCTGGCTTGACCCAATGACCTCCTTCGCATCAGGGAGACAAGAAAGATTAAGGTAGAGTGCTGTGGCTGGACCAGATAAACGTGGATTCGATATCATCTGCTCAAGAAGTTCAACAACTCCAGCAGATAAAAGGTGCCCCTTGTTCCTGATACAAAAAAGAAAGAAAGAAAGGATTTGATGAGCAAAATTGTTAGGTGAAATTAGTTCGCTAATTTTAGTCGAATGCTCCCAACTAGTCACCATTGGCAAGTGGAAACAAACTTCATACCTGTTATTGTTGACTGCAAGGTTGAATAGAGCCATGGCACCAATTTCCTGTGCCTTCTCATTTCCTTCATTCACAGCATTCCTCAAAAACTCAACCAGTGCCTCAGCAAACCCATTTGAGCCTAGTTGGATCCTTGCTTCCTCATCATCTTTCAAAAGGTACCTTATCTGCTCCACCAACCTACACTGCTTGTGCATGTTGCTTTTATCATGAAGCAAAAGCAGCAAGTTCCCATAGCTCTCATTTATATCAAAATCATAACAAGAGCTGTCATCAAGAGTTCCAGATTCACTGTTTACTGGCTCTTCTTTTCTTGCATTCTCCATTGGCACCACCTGGACATTCTTTACATTGGTAGAATCAAAACTTTCAATTGACACACAACCTGCTGCCTCAGAGTCAGAGAAAGCAAGCCTCCAATTTACATCAAAAGATCCCGGTGGACCATCAGGAACTGGGAAATCGTTCTGTTCACACCAGCTGGCAATCAAAGCCTTTACACAGTAGTTTGGAGTTAACGACAGGTGAGCAAGTTGCTGCTGAGTCTTAGGGCATGTGCTGTGACCATCATTGAACCATTTCTCAATACAAACACGCTCATAAGTCTGGCCAGATGAAATGATGACTGGATCATACATGAGTTGTAAGGAAATTGGGCACCTAAGTTCTTCTGGAGGGATGCACATATTTTCAGACCTTGGACCAATACGTCTGCAATTGAATGATCCAAGCCTAGAATTGAAGGATCCAAACCTCGAATTGAACGACTGAATGTTTGAAAGATGTCTACTGAATGATCGGCCATTGGCATAAGGCCCATATATGTCATCCATGCCTAATACAGTTGGTGAGCATGGACACGATCCCTGAGAATCAGTATCATCACCGGTCTCACTCCTGAAGAATTTTGAGTATTTCCTCATGAGGTTATACAAATATGATACAACAAACTCCTTCCGCTTGTCTTCATCAGAACGAGCCTTCTCAATTAGCTTCTTAAGGGCTCTTCTCTCAGTGAGCGCTGCTCTGGATGATGTAATCCCCAATTTCAGGGCAGCCATATGGAAGACCTCAAGCTCCCCACTATCGGTGGAACCATTAACTCTATTGTTTCTCTGAAGCAAATTGATCACCTCATCACCAGCTTCCCTCTCTGATTGGTCCAATGTAAAAACAATCTCCTCCAACTCGCTAACAATCTCTACTATCTGCAAAACAATAAGTTCAGGGTGTCAGTAAGTACAAAACGTTCAAAAACCTGCAAATTACAAGGGGTAAAATTCGAGGAATTGAGCTCCAAGGTTTTGCCTAGATGGGATTTTTGAGCAATACCTTACAACGAATATCTTCTGTTACTATGCTTTCAACACGTCTTAGACTTTCCTGAAGTTGGCATCTTGATTTCTCAAACTTCAGCTGCATCGTTTCCGCGGTGATCGCCTAGAAGTGAAAAAACATCATCGTTAAGACTTCCAAATTAACATTTTGAGTGCCACTATTGCACAAATCTCCAGAAGCAGTGATGCTCGCTCATTCACCATGGAATTTTTGCTAGTCGTATCTAGAGATTTAGGGCGAAGGGGAACAACTTACTAAGTAGAGTCTGCTACAGTCTGCACAATGTTGAAGAAGACATTTGGCTTTATCTAGGGCTACATGCAGTGAACATAGCGCCTGAATACCAGACTTGCTTCTGGGTCTTGATGCTTCGATGAAAGGAAAAATGGCTGAAAGTTTTGACACAGCAGGAAGAAATACTCTACACATTCCTGCATGCAACTGAATAAAGGAGAATTGCTTCAGAATTTATATCAAATCAATAAATTTTAAAAAATACAGAAGAGAAAAGTAACTCTCATTGATCAACAAACATAGCAGGCTTTAAAAAGGTACTTATAGGCTCACAACAGACTACAGGAACAATGTATACTTTCATTACCAGAAAGAAAAGGCACTGTAAACCTTCAATACCTTGGCGTCATTAGCCAGAAAAGGACCCTCTTCGGCATCCATTGCATCCATTGTTGTGTACTACCTGAGCTCCAACATCTGATTACAAGAATAATAGAAAACAGATAAGATTTGCAAATCCACTCTAAACAATCTCAAGAATCAGATAAAATATAGGGTTTTCCATAGGGCTAACAGGAAGATTAGACTTGGGCATTGGAGGATAGGACAAAGCAAACATGCAGCTATTTTGAGTAGACAAAAGCGATAAGAATGGATAAACTCTACCAGCGAGCCCCAGCTTATTGTTCTCCAAGAAACAAACTACGGCTTTCACTTTCAGAAACAACAGACTGAATGCGACCCTTCCTCTACAAAATCTGAGATTTCCACCTCTTAGAGGCAAGAACTTTTCATCAAATTCATCTCTTCTGAACGAATCCGACACTCAAATGTAGATCGCTTGCTGCATTTGACTCTTCTCATGCCCAAAAAAAAAAAAAACAAGGAAGAGGTCGGCAGCTTCAGGGATGGACATAGCGTGGGACGTGGGGCTCCTTTGGTCAGCTGTACCGACAGTTTGTTTCGACAACAAAAAATAAATCAATATTTCACGAGGAAGAACTTAGCCTACTACGGACAGATGAACCGGATTTGCAGGGCGTGGCGCCAAGCACACACATATCCAGAGGATGTGAAGGAGGATTTGGATTTTATCTACTCGCGGCCACAAACACGTCAACACATATACGAACTCTAAGGGCATCCATCAACAGCAGGCTAGGATCACTCACCAACAGAACGAGAAACTAATCAACGCCAGGACGGATCTCCACTCCACTACACCGACGGAGGAGCAGCGCTGCGGCGGCGAGAGTGGTCTAGGATTCAGCTTATGGCGGGAGTGACTGAGCCAGTGAGAAGGTCCGGCTGCTGTGCGTTGGGAGCCTGAGGTTGGCCTTCAGAGCCCGCCCTGGAGCAAGGCTGGGTGCGCGTGTGGAGCTGGAGGAGCCACGTCACTTCATCTTTGATATCTACCCGTCTCCACGGAGGTCGGATCTCCCTAGCGGAGCAAAGCACGGGGCTCCGGCGGTCACCGGCGGCGGAAGCGGCGGAGAAGCGTGGAGCGGCCGGGGAGGAAAGAGAGAGAGGAGGGGATGGAATAATGGATAGTGGGGGGACGTTGAGTTGAGAGTGGATTTTATTCAGATTCCAGAGACTGGGCCCGGGAAACGGCATTTCTTTTTTTTTCCCCTATCTTTGGGGCTTTAGTTAATACTGCATTTGGTTTTCTTGTAATGAGGAAAAGATGTGGATCAAAACCCTTCCTTTTCTTAATCATGTTCTTTGGTGGACATCTTATGGCTGGCATATGCATGCGTGTATATATGTTTGAATACAAATAAAAAATTCAACACTAAAACATTTGAAAAGTATATTGTATTTTTCGTCCTCATGTTAACTATATTTTCTTGCTTCAACACCAACCTTGATGTTAACAGTATATCATTCTCAAAATAATATGAAAACAACTGTGTTAGCAGTTCTTAGTAAATTCAAACTAGTTGTGGATAAGTACCAGAAAGGTGCCAGAGATCTTTGTCATTCATTTATAGCAAAAGTAGGAGGAATGCCACTGTTCATGAAGGGATCAATTCAACATTCTACTCCACATAGTTGCATCCAAAGACTGAAAGACATGTTAGTAGATGCAAAGCAGGAATAGGATCATAATCAAAACCAGATGCCATGCCCAAGGTTTTAGAAACCGGTGAAAACTGATTGATTTTTGTAGTTTTTGACCAAACCGATTTGATTCGATATAAAGTTGGGTCCGGTTTTTTTTTTTTACACTATAGCACATTCGGCTAACCGATCGATTTTTGATCAAACTGTAAACTGGACTGAAGCCGATTTTTAAAACCCTGCCATGCCACGATGTTCCGTTTTGTATCTCTCACTCCTGTCAACGATGAAATTGACGTGTAAACTACTTGGTCAAAAAATTCAAAATGTCTATGTCTCATCTTTTTTTTTTTGGAAAAAAAAATTCTATAGCAGGGAAGGCAAGATTTAAATCACCTTGTAACTGAACACCTGATGTCCTGGTAGCTCAGTAAACACAACTCATCTGATGTCCTGGTAGTGCGGTAATTTTTCAGCGAAATTAAAATAACCAACTGAAAAGAAAAAAACGAATGCGGTGATCCTGAAGCTCGTGATTTAGCGTGGATCTTCAGTCAAGAACAGTACCGGGACGTCCTTTAAAGTTTAAGCCACTAGACAATTTCTGCAACCGACACATGTTTTGATCCCTTTTAAGAATAAGCCAACTCGCATCCGCCCGCGGCCAAATATTGCCACTCCCAATCACTCCTTTTCTCTAAACAATCACCGACGAGCAAACGCAGACCTGATCCCGAACTAACAACAACAACTACTACTACTACTACTCAGCAGCCGGAGCACGGCGAGGCCTTCAAGTGGGCGCCTTTTCTATCCCTTCGTCCCAGGGGTGCCTCTCCCTTTCCGTCAGATGCCGAGACCCAAACCATTCTTTTGCCCTCCAAGTGGGAGCCTTTTTTATTTTAATTTTAATTTTAAATTTTGTCAAGGTTAGATCAAGCCTTGCTCTCAGGTGGATCCTATCATCCTATCACGCAGACCAAATCATTCGACGGGGTTCTGGTCGTCAGAGAACGAGTTGAGAGGGCAAGTTTAGCTGATTGGTTGGCCAGCATTCGATCGATGATGGGTTAAAGAAAGGGGAGGAAGGGTATTGACCACGATTTTGTTTCGTGGTGCGGAATTAGCACTCTTTCTGAGTCTTATAACCCTCTTTTGGACCTCATCTTTTGATCTTTTCAAAGTGCTGTGTGGGGTGTTTCTGCGCCAGCAATATGGAACAGGAATATGTACGATGTTCACTAAGCTTGATTTAGAATGGAAATCAAAGCAAGAACAATCATATTTTTTAAGCTAAGAAATAGTACATCGTTAACTAAAAATTCTTGCTGTGTACATCGCCTAAACGATCTAAAATTTGGATTAATTTTTCAGAAGGTAACGGAGTACACGATAACAAGGTACAGAAGGTACAAAAAGACAGCCTGCCCTACACACAATTAACAACGCGTGCACGGAGATCAGGAAGGGTGGTACGCTGGCGGTAAACAACAACAGGAAAATCTCCGAGCAAATCCATCAAACGGCATGTGAAGAGGGAAATGCAAGGGGAGGTACTTTGGTGCATGCGTTATTGTTCGTACGTAGAAGTAACAAACAAACACGCTTACTAAATTGAACGTACCACTGGTACTTGGTGTAGAAATGAAGCCGGTTGATGAACGCTGTTGATCAAAGATCCAAGACGTCCCCGGACGATGGGACTTCACCTTGCACAGGCATCCGATGTCGCCGTCGTAAAGAAAGAAGCGATCACGTCCGTGACCAATCCTAAATCCTTCTCTGTTCACGGGAGTAGCATTAGTGGCTCACAGTCACAGTGACGGACCTGGGTTAATTTGCAGTTTACTGCAGAACTGGAATCCAGTGCGGCGCATCGCGTCGTCGACAACTTTTCGCCGGCAATCTCAAAGCCGTCTCCAACGAGTGGGTGGACACGCATTAATCACCGTGTCCCGTGATCGTTTAACCTAGTGTTATTTACGAGTTGCTATGACGGATGATTATTCAAGTGGTCTGCTGATCTAGAGTGCTATAGTATTGGCAATGACAAGCAGTGCTTCTTGTCAATAGTATTGTGTCCCGTACTGACAGTCTCCCACCTGCGTATAGGGGAAGCTACACGATTGAAAAATATCTTGGAATGATTAGTGACCATGCGACGAAAGAGACATCATTATAATTAGGCAACAAAACACTCATCAGGGAACGCCTATACGCCACGAAATGGACCCGCCAAGTCGAGTAATCGGGCGGCGCTGGTTCGCCTTGTCCCGGCTCGCCGTCCTCGGTCCTCGCCCTCGGTCGTCACCGTGGGCACGCCATCGTCCCCTCCTCCTCGCGTCCCAGCCGCATTTGTTGCTGGCTGACGACTGGGAAGGCGCGGAACGCCCTGTGGCGCAACGAGCACCGGGATCCAACGTAAAGCGGATTTATTCACAACCAGTTTGTATAACTATATCTAAAGTCGTTATATAAAAAAGGTTACTACTCCCCTCCAGTGTTTAATCATCCGATTGGATTGGTGGTCGGCGTCGCCCACATGCGCCTGCACGCACGCGAGATTCTCGCCACCTCTGCCGCGGAGAACCACCAGTATATCGATCAAACCGGCGACAGGAGGGAAGGAAATTAGGCCCGGAATTGTGGTGCTTATCGAGTAGACGACGACGATGGCATCACATCGCCTTCACCAGTGAGGCATGCAGTGATCGCATGACTGGCGTCTCCGGTCTCCATACTTGGGCCCCCGCCCCGGCCGACCACCGACAGCCATTACTGGCGCCTCACGGAGCGGGGAACACGGCAGTCGGCAGGTATGAAAAATACTGCCACTGCGTAGGAGCACTGTTGTACAGATATCTTGACTTTTTGCGGCGGTAAAGTCTTCGCGTTTATTTATAAACCGTCCGCCAATGTAAAAGGTCATACACTACTGTAACAATTTATATTCAAGACGTTTGGTGTGAGATGTTACTGAAGAGACTTGGCAATGAGAGATTGTATCTTGTCAGAAGCACAAAGGTGGCATATTACGCGACGCTACATTTGGCTCCTTCAGATAGCTACCACATTCAGGCAGTCGGCGCCAGAAACGACCCGTGCCATAGAATACAAGCCGCTACTAGCTACTCGCTCGTTAACAACGGTCACGACGACTACATTAATCATGCCCACGTTCGATCGTCCGGCATCAACGAAAAGGGCCCATGATAAGTGATCAACGCGCTGCATGTGCGTCGCCGTATGCCGTAGCTAGGCGGCGCACCGAACCAAACTGCAGTACGTTCGAGTTTGGAATCCGCAACGGAAACAGCAAGCGTGCGTGCGAGCAGAAGGAAGATGGCATCTACAAACGGAGAGTCGGAGACGAGATGAGTTGCCTAAAAAACAATCAAGATGACATCGACATCAGCACACGCTATGGTTCGCTCGCTCCCTCTAGTCAGGTCAGCGAGCAAGGGAGGCTCTGAGACGACGCACTATGGCACCAACAGCGAGGAGGCGAAGCCGGACTCCGGAGCATGCGAGGGCGCCGGTGTCCCGGTCTGCCTCGCTCCCCTCGCCCTCGCCTTGGCGTGGCAGGCAGCTGGGATCGATGGCCTAGTTTTTAACGGGAGGCGATGACCGCCGGATGGCTCCGGGCTCCAGCCTCCAGGTGCAGCGCATCTGGCGCAACAGCCAGCGGCCGCCTCGGACTGCCTGCGACGCGTTTCATGGGGGGCGGCCGCGGCCGGCCACAGAGCACAAGGCCCAGCCACAGCCAGGCGTACGCCACCCGGCATGGCAGCTTGTTGCTTGCCGCGCACCTGTGTCTGTAGTATTGTGTTTCGTTGGAATCGCTCTTCCGCGCGGCGAATTGGCGACGTTTCTACGGGAACAGTTTGTATTCCTTCAAATTCTGGACGGCTTTGAGTAGTACTCTGCTCCCCGGTTCTTGTTATCCTACACAGGGTCGCACGGAACCCCACCCCCCTTCGCCGACGAAGGAACCGTGCATACATTAAACTGCATCCACGCGACACCTAATTTCTTTTCCAAACAACATTAGTTTAAGATGCACGAGACATGTAGTTATTCTTCCAAGAAGCGGTTAGGCGAGAGATAGTCGCTGAGTAAAGATAACGCACATGGGCGCTCGCTCAACAGAAAGCATCGTCATTGTCATCGTAACGGAGGATGCTGCACCCATAACACCATTGATTACTGATGTTGACTCGCTGAGGCGTTCTTGTAGCGGATAACAAATCGCCCAAGCCAGGGTTCATAACCATCGCCTGACAAGTAGCAGTAGTACTCCCTCCCTCTCTGTAGTTTTATAAGTGATTTTGAAGTTGGATACGATGAATTAAGAAAAATAAAAAAGTTGGTATGTTATAAAAACGAGGAGAAGAGTGATAAAGTGAAAAATGTATTGATAAGAGAAAAAATTGTGTTAAAAAATAAAAATAATTTATAATTTAAAAAAATTTGAAAAGCTTAAAATAACTTATAATTTATAACGCATGGAATAACAAAAGTTTTCGGCTTGGATAGGATAGAACGAAACCTTGAAGTAACCAGAGATGGCAATGGGTGAAAACCCACACCTGCAAGAAAAAAAAAATTCCTCATCGAATGGAGTTTTTGACTCAAACCCAAACCTATCGAGTGCAATTCATTTGTCGGGTACCTATATCACTAAGAGAATGAGAGTGAAATAGGTGAAAATTAGAGAAAAATATCTAAAAGTAAGCGAATTATGTAAACTAGAAGCTTAGTATTGATATTGAAAAGTAAAAGAATCTCATACACAATCTAATATTATTAGAATACATAACTTTCCAATTAAAAATAGAGTTTCATTATAAAAAGGTAATGAAAAAAAACTATTAAATTAATTACTTTTTTTTATACAATACGAGAACGTACATATCCCACGGGTAATATTTTTCTTCCGTCAAGATAGCTGTGAGTAAAAAATTGACTCAAACCCATCTGCTAATAAATTAATTGAGTCACGGATTTCGGGGCGTTGCCATCTTTAGAAGTACCCAAACCTTTCAGGCCACAGCGAACGGAAAGTGGGTACTGCCGAGAAATCATTTCACGCGTCAGGTGTCATTTGAAAGGAAAGGTACAGTGAGTCCAGATGAGGTTACCTTCAGATTCCCTGAGAGCGACAATTCTGCCCAGCACTTTGATGATTTCCCACATACTGTTTCAGCTTCTCCTAATGCCATTTTGACCGGTGTTACTTGCCTCCGTTTATAAATACTTGTGGGTTTTGACTTTTTTTATAAACTTTTTAACCGTTCGTCTTTTTAAAAAAAATTTGACATATAGATATAAAAAATATATATTCTCAAAGTATATACGATGACAAATCATATGATGTTATTTATAAGTTAACTAACAAAATAATTTTAAAATTATAATTAGTCAAAGCATAAATAAGTAAAAGTCAAAATTGCCAAGTATTTGTATACGAAGGTAAGTATTACATGCCCTTCCACTGTTGAAGTTCATTCAATCTCCCTGACCACCTGACGCAATAACAAAGGGACCTTTTACTCCTCATTTTGTGTGTTGCAGGTGAGTCCAGTTGGTTACTGCCAAGTGCTTTTGGCGACTAGAATCCAAGATTGTTTTTTTTTTTATCTCAAAGGATTGATCGATAATAGAAAAACTCACGACCCTAAGTAATATCTGCTATTGCAGTTTCCAGTACGTGGTTCTGAATTACAGGGTGGAACAAGCCTGGAGGATTTATCTGATGTGGTTTTAAAAATCTGCATCTTCTTGCAAGAGAACAATAGGCCTTTCAGTGTCCTTGTCTCTGAATCTGGTAAGAGGGTTTTCCTCCAACCACAGGCACTGCCGCACTATCATGCAACCTCAGGTATGCAGTTTATGGATTGAAGACTCACATCTCATGCAGCTTCTTGGAGAGGCGAGCCCAGAATTCCTGGACATGAGGATAAATCCAGCGATCTGGGAGCTCAGCGGCCATTAGACACTGAAGAGGAAGAAAGACTACGACGAAGCCTCGAAGGCAACTATATATGGCTATGCAGATTTCTGGTTGACGCCTCCTTTTCGGAAACTGAATTTCAGGGTGCGTTCTGAAGTTGTTGGGCGTTGGTATTTGGATGCAATTCGGGTGTTAATTAGGCATGGGCAAATGATCATCGCCCTATTTTTGACTTAACTATATATGAGGATCAAAAAAAAAAAAAACCCGGACAACTCGAGGTAGCTCTCAATGTCACTGTGTCTGTGTTGCCTAAAGTACTGTCAGAGCGTCTTCAATTTGACGTAGGATTTCTTTTTTTACACGTTTTACATAAGATTTAATCATACGTGGAAGAGATAAGAGGAAGACAAAGAGAAGAGCTATTTATTTGTCAATAGTTATACTTTATTGTTTACTAAGCTGCTTATTTCTTAGATAATTCGGAGAAAAAGGACCCGACCATTGACTCTACCACTAGGAACGTTCTAAGCCTCTAAACAAACACGTTTGGGAACCGTGAAGATGAAAAACAATGTGGCGCAATGAATTAATCAATGGAACACATGTGCCCTCTGACAACGCATCGACTGTTACGGCCCAACTACTGAACGGTGATCAAGGTTTTTCTTTTTCAATTGAACGGGTAAAACCGATCAGGATGGATTTAACGAAAATTTTGAAAACCGAACAAAAACTGTTTCAAATAAAAAAAAATCAAAATTTGAACGAAATTTGATCGAAAACCCAGTTTTCGAACCTTGATCAGTTTATCGAACGGTTTCACTGGTTTATCGATCCATTTTTCCGGTTTTATTGGTTTCCAGTTTTCAAAATTTGAAACGCATCGGTTTCACCTGTTTAACGGATTTTACTGGTTTATCGACCAGTTTTACCGGTTTTTAAAATTTCAAAAAAAATTAATATTTAATTTAATTATTTTTTAAAAAAACCAATTATCCGATAAAACCGAACAGATTTTTGCGGTTTTGTTAACTCTGACGGTGATGCTATTTTGAAGCACCGTCTACCCCATAAGATTCTTGGGATATCTATATTTTTAGATGTGACTAAGTGAGGAGAGAGAGAGACTGAAATGGACAAGTGGCAATTTTGGTGCTCCATGATGCAAGTCTTTTTCTATGTCAACTTGTTCGAAACACTGATTAATCTAAGCCTCGACTAACCACACGCATGATTTTATTTTTATGATGGATGATTGAATGTCAGAGGGGGTACTATCAACGTGGCTGCAATTTCAAGTATGTCCCGTTCGATTACGTATGATACAGAAAATAAATACAAGCTTAAACATAGCTTGTCGCGTCAAGGTGCAGTACACTGTATGCAGTTTACAGGCCCGATGGCCAGGTCGCGGAGGCACGATAAAAAGGATTTTAGATTTACCTATAAACCTTTTTGAGTAAGTTTCTACCCTGTTCCAATATATAAGTATTTTAAATATTTAGTTAAAGTAAAAAAATTACCGATGATATTTAGGATATTAAATAAAATCTAGTATAAAGAGTTACATATCACTGAAGTTCGTTTAATACTGAGTCTAACAAGCATAATATTATTATGTGATAAAATGCCATTATTTTCTATTATTAATAGTCAAAATTAAATAAGTTTGACTTCGATTAAATTAAAAAATAAAAGTACTTATATTTTGAAACGGGTGAAGTATTAATTAATTGGCAAGGTCTTAGATTTTTTTTAAAAAAATACTTCTATATAGCTCCTAGTCTAACCATTAAGGTGCTATTTGGCTTACCAAAAATGAGAGATTGATTGTGATTGAAAAATAAATTAAGAGCTGGATAAATAAAGAGTCTCAATCTCCTCATTTATTCCCAATCTTATTTCCACGGTATCACATTTTATTTTTCCATTTCTAAACATCAAATTGTACTCCTTTGACCCAAGTTAAAAAAGGCGGGAGTAGTACTCAAATGGTGAAAGGGTCAAATCCCTTTTTAGGGTTTTTTGAAACGCATAATTTTTATAAAAATTGTGTAAAAATTTTATAAAAATTAATTTAATTTAAAAAAAACACAAAATAGAAAAAATTTCTTTCAATAGAGAGGCCTCGACACCGACGGGCCGATGTCACACAATTATTTTTTGCACATTTTCAGCCTTTTAAGGGTCCCACACTCACACGACACAGGGTCCGTACTCGACCACGTCTCGTCGCTGCCTCGTGTCCCTCGTTCCGGACACACGCACGCAGCACAGATCACCACCCAAAAGCCCAGCGCCCTCTCGCGTCCACTACTGTTCGCCACAACCGACGATGGCCGGTCCGCCGACGCCTGCCGGGATCGACACGCGCAGCGGCTTCTGCGCGGCGACACGGACCTTCCACAGCCTCCGCGATGCCGCCGAGCTCCCGCCGGAGTCGCTTCCTGCCACGGCGGCCGCCTACGCCTTCTCGACCATCCCCACCCCGCTCCCCGACGGCCCCGCCCTCGTCGACGCCGCCACCGGAATTTCGGTCTCCTACCCCTCCTTCCTCGCCGCCGTCCGCTCCCTCGCCGGGGGCCTCTGGTCCACGCTCGGCCTCCGCCCCGGGGACGTCGCTCTCGTCGTCGCGCCCTCGCGGATCGAGGTCCCCGTGCTCGACTTCGCGCTCATGTCCATCGGCGCCGTCGTCTCGCCCGCGAACCCGGCGTCCACTGCAGAGGAGTACGCGCACCAGGCTGCGTTATCCAGGCCCGTAGTCGCGTTCGCGGCGCCCGAGGTGGCCGGCAAGCTGCCCCGGTACCTCAGGTGCGTCGTCATCGGGTCGGAGGAGTACAAGAGGCTTGCCTCCGACGGCCGCGCGCCGCCACCCCCGCCCGTTGCGGTGAAGCAGTCGGACACGGCGGCCGTGCTGTACTCCTCCGGCACCACGGGGCGGGTGAAGGCCGTCGCGGTCACGCACCGCAACCTCATCGCGCTGATCTGCACGCACAAGGATGGCCGGGAGAAGGTTGTGAGGGAAGCCGCCGAAGCAGGCGAGGAGCCGCCCCCGCCCACGGTCACGCTGTTCCCCTTGCCCCTCTTCCACGTCTTCGGGTTCATGATGCTGCTGAGGTCCGTGGCCATGGGGGAGACTGCCGTCCTCATGGAGCGGTTCGACCTCAGCGCCGCGCTGCGCGCCATTGAGCGGTATCGTGTGACGCTGCTGCCCGGAGCGCCCCCGCTCCTGGTGGCGATGACCAAGTCCGAGGAGGCCCGCCGCCGCGATCTCTCGTCGCTTCAAGTCATCGGCATCGGCGGGGCTCCGCTCGGCCGGGAAATCGCCGAGCGCTTTGCCGCTATCTTCCCCAACGTTGAGCTCGTGCAGGTTTCATGCGCTACGCAGCATAACAAATTGGAGATTCTCGTACGAACTCCAAATTCCTTCTCCAATCCATTAAATTATGTTTTTTCTTTGCAGGGGTACGGTTTGACGGAATCGTCTGGTTCGGTGGCGGCGACGGTCGGACCCGAGGAGTCCAAGGCGTATGGTTCGGTCGGGAAGCTGGCCTCGCACATGGAGGCGAAGATCGTCGACCCGGCCACCGGCGAGGCTCTCGGACCGGGGCAGCGAGGAGAGCTCTGGATCCGAGGGCCAGTCATCATGAAAGGCAAATACTCTGTACTCCTCGCTAATTGGACCAATCAGCACGCCGACCATTGTTAATTTGGTCTTCCAGATTGCTTTGTTCACTTGCGGACTTATTTTTCATGTGATGATGCATCGCCTTATTTTTTGTTGTTACATTGCTATATGTTACTGTAGTATGTTTAGTTTAATGGATAACGTAGCATTTATCTGTAAGCTATGCACGTTTGGTAACGTGCTTTGCCTGCCATGTGTTTCATTCGTTATATTGTATATATGGAGGCCTATTTGGATGGACCAAAGCTAATGTGTGTCCGGACTTAACAGTTTGCTGGCTAATAGCTGGTCTGCTTGTAGTCTGGACTAATAGTTCGGCAAGTTGCTGAAAAAACTCTTTTAACCATGTGAGGAGAGAGATGAGGAGTGAGGAAAGAGTTGGCAGGGGGATAAAAAGTACTAGAATCTGGCAATGGCCCCCACATTTTAGCCACTTTTAGTCTCTTTTAGCGCTTTTCCATTGACTAATGGACTAATTTGTATCTAACGGGTGGGCAAAGAATTAGTTCATCTATTAATCCATTGTTTTGATCCTCTCAGGACTAGTTTTAGCTGGCTAACAATTAGACCATGATTCCAAACAGGCATTAGAAACTGATTTCACAGTTGGTCTGGTATGCCAGCTGAATCGATGTTGCTAGTTGTCAGATGACTTTGTTTACTTCTGGGATCGTACTATTAGTATACCACACTAAAAAATTCAGATAATCCCTGTTCACATCTCACAATGCATGGCTTCCAGGACAGCCAACATGTGAAATGTTGGTGTTTTGCAAATTTCGCTTGAATATTACGACTGTTTTTATAGTTCACGTATGAATCATGACATGCTTTTTTCAGGTTATGTTGCTGATGACAAGGCCACTGCAGCAACAATTGATTCAGAAGGCTGGTTGAAAACAGGTGACCTATGCTACTTCAATGAAGAGGGTTTTCTCTACATTGTTGATCGATTAAAGGAGCTGATAAAGTACAAGGGATATCAGGTACTGCATATTTTTCTCAGCGAGTTCAAAACTGCTTATGTTTGTAGGATACTGATGTACTCTTTATCTCAGGTGCCTCCAGCTGAACTGGAGCATATCCTACATTCTCATCCGGAAATTGTGGATGCTGCGGTTATCCCGTAAGTACATCCCATACAAACTACAGCAAACCAGGGGAAATTCTGAAGGATCACAGATCTGAGCAAACTGCTTTAAAATTTCTTCACCGTGCTAACGATATAATAAGATCTTGGTTCTGTGTGCCCTATTCAGATATCCAGATGAAGATGCTGGGCAACTACCAATGGCGTTCATTGTGAGGAAACCAGGTTCTAACATTACCGAGAAACAGATCATGGATTATGTTGCTAAATATGTATGGTTCTTTCCATCCCACATGTGCCCCCATATTGTTAGTTCATTCGTCCATTTGTTGTTAAGGTTAATATTCTTTTTTCCTGATGCAAATGGCAACACTGAAATATGAGCAGTAGCTATTCGTGCCTGTAGCAATGGATGGGAAGCATACTTTCCATCACCATGAGACTATACCACACATCCTTTGTATATATGGAATATTTAGAAACATTTGCTATCTTCGTGATGATATCTTTAGACTGTAGATTCAGGCCTGAATTTTTTTTGGCAGGTAGCACCGTACAAGAAAGTCCGTCGAGTGGCCTTTGTCAATGCGATACCGAAGTCGCCTGCCGGGAAGATCTTGAGGCGTGAACTTGTACAGCAGGCCGTCTCCATGGGTACCTCCAAGCTTTGAGGTGTAGGCTGGTGTGGATACAAAGAACTTCCTTTTTTGTGCATGCTAGGCAGGAGATATGCATATGTCTGCTGCGGTTTCAAATTGGTTCAGCAATATCCCCAGCTGAACTTTTTGGACTTCAAATCGAGAGTACTCATGCTTCTTCCATGTAAGCATTGGATAATTTCTATGAAAACAAATACAGTAAGTAGTACTCCTATGCTACTGAAGATTTGGGAATGCAGATCCTCTGGGTTCTTACGGTTTTGTACGGGTTGTCTGTTTTCCCTTTTATCTGAATTACAACTGAACTGTCGTCTCCAATTTACCCCTGCACTGGAAGTCAGCCTGTTGACTTCAAGTCAGAGAAGTAAGTAGCCTCGAGTTTATGTGAGCTTGATTCAGCTCACCTATTTATTTGCTTGAGATTGAGAAACTAGGCGCCCTTGAACTATACTACCTCCGTCTCTAAATATAAGTATTTTTGAATTTAATCAAAGTCAAACATCTTTAACTTTGACTATTAATAATATAAAATTAATAATATTTTATTATATATAAATCATGTTATTAAATTTTTGATAAAACATACTTTTATGATATGTAATTTTTTATATTAAAAATTATTTAAATTTATAGATATTATTAATCAAAATTGATAGTGTTTGACTTTAATTAAATTCAGAAATGCTTATATTTAGAGACGGAGTGAGTAGTACAAAGGTATAAAAGCCTTCCAAAATGGATTGGGATCGCTCGTTGATTTGTGAGCCTGATACGCTCTCATGTCAGCCAGCAAAGTCGACTGCATGACTGTAGTCTAGAGGATCCTGTCCTCCAAAAGTACGTGCAAGTGCACCAAGGCGGTGATTGGTTCCACGTACTTCCTCCGTCCTCAATTATAAACAGTCTCTAATTATAAATATTTTTGAGTTTAATTAAAGTTAAACTTTCACTAATAATACTATAAATTTAAATAATTTTTTTAATAAAAAATTACATATTATGAAAATATGTTTCATGAAAAATCTAATAACATAATTTATATATAATAAAATATTATTAATTTTATATTATTAATGATCAAAGTTAAACTAAATCTAGAAATGCTGAGTTAGTACTTGCGAAGGGGATGATTGGTTCCCCAGACGCGAGTGGACCAGTCCGATCCGGTGCAGGCGCTGGCGGTTCGGTTGGCTGCAGCCCGGGGCCTGGCCGTGGCGTGCAGCCATGCGCGTATGCGCCTGCTCCGGAGAAACGGAACAGGCTCTCGATTAACGATAGTATTAGTAAATAATTAATTTATTTTAAAATATATTAGTATATATTAAAGTAAATTAAAATCTATAAAGCTAAAATAGAGATTATTATCCATGAAAAAAAATTATTATAGTGTGGTTACACAAACTAAATATTTAAATAAATTATTTTTCTTCACTTTTATCACACAACCAAACATCATCTCTTTTAAACTATGAATATGTTTACACTTTACACCTATTACTATGAAAATATTTGGACAAAATATTAGACTTTTAAGCTGCATGAATCTGAAACAGATCAAATTAACTTGCTCATTTTTCGGTATGATATGAAGAAGATACAAATTTTCATCTACGATTTTCAGTTTCATTTCATCACGCATGACTGATGAGGCAGCCTAATATGCAGGCGTGGCCACTTTCTAAACCCATAAACACCTTTCAAGGTAAACTACATTCAATACCTTTAACGGACAAACTTTCACAGACTGTTCCTTATCCTGCTCTGAATAAAAGGTTGCAGTGACGGCTCCCTTCCTAGGTAATCAGTTATGATCTCCAGAGGATCTTTTGATCCTCCTGGCGCCAACACCTGCAGTGACGCAAGAGTTTTTATGATAGTTCACATGAATGTATGATAAAATAAACACAAAACGACTAGAACATCATTATCCACTACCTTATTCCTGAACCGCAATCCTGCATGCTGATTGAGCAAATCGTCTTTAAATTTTGAAACAAAAAGATCAGCAGCAAACACCTGTAAAATGCAGATAGATGCTATTTTCTAAGATTTCCAAAATATGATAGAAGCAGTACTAATGACTTTAGCTTTGCATACAAGCTCAAACCTCACTCCACATGTAACTGTAGCACACAGCATCATAGCCAGCAGTAATCCGAGGAAAGCATGAAGCTGGGCTGGTCCCTTCCAGTAAAGGTATCCCCAACATTACCTGGAAAGAGAGCATTTACCTTAAGTGGTCATATTAACAGTGAACCCACCTTGCTAAAAAAAAAAACAGTGAACCCATCAGTTTTAGGATGTACCTTTGGATGAAGATCCTTGATTAAGCCATCAATGTCCACATTCTCACTCGAATGTATTATCTGATCAACAAGGCCTGGTGAAAGTGAACAATACAAGCTCTGTTGAATACATTTACTTTTGCAAACTAAAAAGCATGATTTAACAATCAAACCGTGTTAAATTGTCCACAACTGGAAGCAAATACCAATTTTGGTTGGTTCTGCCTGACTATTTAGACGCAAGAATATTATACTGTTAATATTTCAGAGAATAGGTGGAAAACAAATAAAGAGTCTGTTATAAATATCTACAGCAGAATGGCAAGCGGTTGCATAATTAGTACATGCATACTGTTCACAAAAAAATGAAGTGATGAGGACATGAAAAGCCATCCTAATCAAGGAGGTAGGTGTCCGTACAAATGAAGTGGCACCTTACCTCACTATTTTCTGGAGTTTCGGCTATGAATAGTATTTAAAATCATTATATCACTCTTTATGATTTCGTAGTGAAATGACTTACACAAAAGGATCTCTTGCTTCAGTTTCAGTCCAGCAAATAAATCACGCCTTCTTTTCAGTGCTTGGCAAGCTTCACTTGTTATGGACTTCGTAATGTCCTACGAGGATAGAAAACACAGAAAAATTTTAGTGCTTTTGGTGTGTGTTCAGTATATATTAAAAAAAAGAGAAAGGCATACCGGTTATAAAAAAAATACTTTGTAGGTATATAATCACAGATTATTCACCCATGCAAAGGAGCAAATATTGTTTTTATAAATAAAGTTGGTTCCATCATATGAATGAACTCAATTTCTTTTGAACAGTTTTCTTGCATCTTCTTTTTGTTCAGGAAAATATGCAAGATATAATAACAGCTCTATTACATAGACAACATATGCTGAATTTTGCATCACCTGATGGAAGCCAGACATCATTTTCAGAGAAACGCTCTCATAGCACCTGAGATGATAAGGTTGCATTATCTGAAATGACAGCTTCCCATTGATCAAACGCTTTATGATACTCAGAAAAAAGACCTATGCCTACCATTTCTCCAGTAGCAGGCTTGGAATTTCAGCAAAGTCACCCTCCAGTCGAAGACCAGAAAATCTTGAATACGTGGCTCTGTTGGATATGTGATGGACCTGCAGTATATTGGAATCACTGCATCTGTTCACTTTGTATTAATAATTATGAATATACTTCTAGTAACTAGTCAGAATTAGTTTCTCATGTAAGGAATAAAACTAAAACCCAGTCACTCTAATGAAATTTAATGATATTTTCCAAGTGCACATTTCTGCTACTCCTAGAAACTTCTATTTGAGGAAGAGCATTTTATAAAGTTTTATTAACGAACATACAATTAAGGTGTGAAAGTATGTACGAAAGAGAAATGGAAAGGAAAGCAATATCAATACCACATGGCTAAATTCATGGAATAGCCTGACAACTTCAGGGAACCGTAGCAATGCTGAACTCCCATCAAACTCATTTGGACACTGAGATAATAGCACGGCAGCCGGGACCTGTAACCAATGATGAAATATTTACATCATGAACTAATTAACCACGCACAAATATGAGCGCCACAGAGCCCAGCAAAATAAACATGGCTAAGTATCACTTAGTGATAGAGTCCAGGGAGATTTAGAGTTAAAATAGTTGGTTTGTTAGCACTATCCTAGATAAAGCTAGTGTTAATTTGGGAGATATTTCTAGAACGCTCACTCTATTGCACGAAGATAATCATTGCTATGGGTTGCGCCAGCCAAAGCATTGTCCCAATACTCAGATTGTGATGAACAACAAATTCATACTCAAATTGTACTGTCTAATACATGAGACTGTTAAAATTACCTTACGTGTACCATTAGAACATAGCCATCCATTCTGAAGTGTTACAACACAAGTGTGGGCATATTTTCGATCCCTGTGAAACAAAAGAGGCAAGTAGCTAACTAACATTACCGATTTGCCATGTTTGGTTCGTATGCATATGCATCCTATTTATTGTATTATTGAGGCTATTTCCACTTATAAATCAAATTTTTGATGCATAGGAGACTTGAATTTGCTAATCTACACTTTGGCAGATATGATGAAAAGAGCAATAAAGAAATCAGCTCTAGCAACTAGCACTGCAATTCTTTTTTTTTTTTTGTATCACAAACAATGAACAAATTTCAGCACTTGAGTTCGATTAAATATCTTAAAGCTAAGAAATCATGAGATGAGAACATGAAATCTATTAAAGCATTGATAGCATGCACTGAGTCAGAACTAACCTTGCAAAGATGTCGAGGAAAAAATAACCCAAAAGATCGCTTGAACTTGCATCCCAAACAGAATACACACGAACTGTATCATGCCAAACCTCAGTATCCTGAATTTCTTCAAATCGTAATGCTGCAAAAAGTAAAGGAAGGCATAAGAGCAAAATATTGCAAAAAAGGGGCTTATACTGTAATGGTTAATGATTAACATTTTTACCAAATAGATCCTGAAACATCTTGAGCATTCCAGATATGACCAGGCTAACAGGGAAATATTGTTTAATTTCGCCAATATTAAGGTCGATCTTGAGTTCTTCAGCTCTTTTGATGTAGTACAACAAATCTTCCATGCCAAATTGTTCATTTCCTTCCTCCTTCACCTGAAAATACAAAAGAATGCAACAATTTGATCCATAAACGGAAAGAGTCCAACCAGTGAAAACAAAGGCATAGCCCCACACCCCCCCCCAAAAAAAAAAAAAAACTTCAGACCTTAAGGTCTTTGAGTATGCTGAGCTCTTCATTAGCTACATCATTTAACTGTTCTGATATCTCTTCCAAAAATTCTAAGACCTGGAAACACAGAGCATTTGTGATTTTCCTATAATCGTTTGAAACCAAACATGAGGAGAAGCTATACATCACATCGATGGAAAGTTGATAAGGGTTAAAAAAGATACATAAGATTGATTTTGAAGAAAGCATTCATTAGGAAGACTCAGCTTTTAAAAACATCCGAGCAGATTTCAACAGTGGAGAAGCATAGACCTTCCTTGGTGTCCTTGGCATTCTGGATTCAATAGCAAAATCAGAATAGTTGGGATACCCCAGCAATCTAGCAAGCCTGTGTCTTAGTTGAACCTGAAAAAAATCGAAACTACAGTCATCAGTTACAGACTTGGACTTCAGGCTACACTGAAGCTGCAAATGCAAATAACCAACATAGCACACAAATGGATGATGCTATTAGATACATGAAATCAGTAACAGATGCAGCTGGCAATTTGGGGGTTACCAAATTTTCTAGGATCTCTGTGCTCTCCTTCCCACCTTTCTGTCCATAAGCTACAGCAATCTGCCTCCTGGTGGAGCCAACCTTGAACAATATGCAACTAGTTAACATCCAGTACATAAATAACTCTAGTGCAAACCCACAATATAGAATACTAGCTTCGTTCTAAATATAACTGTCAAAATAATTGTCAGAAGACATTATCAATCAGGAGTGTGATAAATCACATAAGGAGAGCTGACCTTGCAGTGCTCAAGAATCGGAGTAACATGGTAACTGGTTAAAGGAAGCTTCAACTTTCCATCTTCCTTCTCCAGATCCTTAGTTTAACAGTTTGAGCATAAGAGTATGAAAAAACAGTATCAACATTTACATTCATCAAAATTTCAGTTCATGCATCAAGTAAGCAAAAAGGATTTAAAAATGCCTTATTGTGATTTTTAAATTTATGATTAATTCAAGCTCAAAATTTATCAACTTCTTAGTTTACCTTGAGAAATTCAATGGGCATCCCAGCTAGCTCATCCTCAGTTAAAAGAAAGAATTTGGTGAAGTCGTTCATATTTTGGATATACTTTAGGTTTAATTCATCAATACAAGATCTCAGTGTATCCATTTCCTTTCTCTTGCTTTGAGTTAATTTTACTCCATTACGTTCAAACTCTTTCACCTGCTCACCAGAATTAGATAAATTAACAAGACGGTACAAATTAGCCAAAGCATGTTAGAAAATCATCATCTTCAAATTGCAAATAGTATAGTAGAAAGATCAAAGATGCTTCAGACATTTCACAAAATGGCAATTCAGATTTGCATCCAACTTTCATACAAAATTCCTTTTATAAAATAAAGATACATAATAAATCTTTTTTCTTAGAACAAACAATTCCAGAAATTTAAGTTTTTTTAAAAATGGCTAGCAAATAAGCAAAGACACGTAAAAATAAGAGTAGGAATGTGCTAATGCAAAAAACAACTAACCAGAGTATAAGTATATGATCTATGTCCAGGATTAATATCAAAATAAATACAGATACAACAAAGTAGCAAAAGATATGCAGCATAAGGTTATGACACCAGTTCAAATGTTCAAATGTTTAAACATTCTGTTGTTGGTCAGAAGATTATATAAGGATAAAGTCAAATTTACTCCCCTCAAGTATAGCCAAAGTCCAAATAACCCCCTAAACTATGTTTTGGTTTATTTTACCCTGCCAAAATGTGATTTTAGGTCAATTTACCCCCTCATGAATTTTGTCTTTTTTGTTTCTCAATACACAAGCATAATCTTAAGATGAAACTTTACAAGATGATAAAGCACATTATAACACATATTTAAAAAAATGATTATAATTTTTTATCATTATTTTTATAGGCAAAGTAAATTAAATGGTAAATTAATCTTTGGGATACAAAACTATATGTGAAATAACGGTAAAAAATTTAAGACGTATTTTTTTAATATGTGTTATGATGTGCTTTATCATCTCATAAAGTTTTATCTTAAGATTATGCTTGTGTACGGAGAATTAAAAAAGACAAATTGCATGAGGGGGCAAATTGACCCAAAATCATGTTTTGGTGGGATAAAATAAATCAAAACATAGTTTAGGGGGTTATTTGGACTTTGGCTATACTTGACGGGAGTAAATTGTACTTTATCCATTATATAATGTATGACATATGAGATCATTTTTACATGTAGAGAGAGAATTCTATACCAAGAACTGTACAAATCTTGTTGCTTCAGGACCTATTCTTTCTCCTTTCACTGTGAATGCTTTTATGGCGCGGTAAACATCCTCACGCTGCCTGGTCACCTTGCAGGAAATAATAATAATCTCTTACTACATATTCAACAAACAGCATCTCTGGGAGAGGAACATCAAGTTACGGCTGCATTTTTTTACTATTTAATAAGTATGTGATACATATCCTCAAAATTTTTACGAAAGACAAATTTTTTGGTGCATGAATGTATAGAGATGCTCGCTGAGCAGAGCAAGTGAAATTATGTACTACAACAGATATCAGTTACAAAATATGAGCAATTTTGCACCAGTACCATTGAAATTCATTTGATAAGTCAAATAGTTATGTTACAGTAGTTACATACAAATAACAAAATATGATATAAGTAACGACATTGCACCTGCACAGCTGAAAGTGAGAATCCAATCGCTTCTCTGCTTCAGCACTGGCGTGCCGAACATCCTCAGATGTTGATACCATCCTTGGAAGCACACAAGCTTGAACCAGAGGAAACTGTAGCGCATCTAGTTCCGCTAATGGAGCAATTACATTTGAAAAGCTGACCTGCAAAATAGAATTTGTAATTTTATACAGTTCTTGAAATGTAAAGACTGTATAGTGACACATTGTATTTTCTTAGAAGCAACATGCAGCAATGTGTGCTTATGTACCACTATATGGTTGTCTGATGTCTGAATATTAGAACTATAAAGACTATACAAGTATAATCACAAGCTCAAAGCCATACACAGGCTTCCACATGAAAGTTGTTTTCAGTGAAACAATATCATTATCGGGCAAAGTGCAGTGGTGTCAAGAATTCCATACATACTTTATCTAGGGGGACTGCAGCCACCGAGTCATATGTATCCTTAGACTTAGCGATGATGCGGTCAGCTAGTCTTTTAATCTCAGGTGCTGAGAGGTTTAATTGGGCAGTAAACCCTGGAAGCTCTGCAATAATTCAGAACATTAAGCAGTAAAAAAAGATAAACAAAATTTTAGAATAACACCTAAGAGACAAATTGCGCTTAAACTGCAGCATTTCAAAAATAAGCGTGTTTATCTACATTTCCTGCAAAATTTAGCATTTAAAGCAATCGGGTAGCTATTTACACACACACAAAAAGGCATCAGCCGTTTGCTACATTGGCCCTGTTTGGTACAGCTGGAACTTAATAAAAAAAAGTAGCTTATTTTTTCAGCTGGTAAAAAGCAGCTGAAAAATATGCTGTTGAGCTGCTGAACTAAGCTGTAAAATAAGTTTACTATTTGCCACAACTTCTGCTTATTTCTGTGAATAAGCTGAAAATAAGCTGCAGCAAACAGGGCCATTGCACCCAAAAAAAAACAGCTAGGTCTGCGCAAATGAACGCTTCCAGGGGACGAAATGGGTCTACATTAGGCGACAGAGGTAGAGGATTTTGCGGCGCTCACCTCGACGCTTTCTCCGGCGGTGAGCGGCAACAGCGGACAGGGCGAGGTTGAGACCCATGGCGACGAGCGCCGCCGCTCCAGCGACGGCCATGATACGCTGCTCTCGTCTCCGCGTAGTCATCGCGAAGCCGCTACGGGGGGCTTATGGAAGGTTCTGGAGAAGATGCGAGCGGCGAAAAGCGGACGAGTATGAGGAGTGGGCGGCGGCAGCCGCGACCCGGCGAGGCGGCGACAGGAGCAAAGAACAGCAGCGGCTGAGCTGGAGCAGCGGAGGTCACGAGGATATGCTAGATCTGCCGCTACTTGTCGCGTGGACGGTTCGATCTGGTGGCAATTTCTTCTCTACGCGTGCATATGTTTAACACCTAATTTCCTTGGAATAAAAAAACGCCTAATTTCCTCTACAAGAAATTATGAAATCTATTCAAAATGAAAATGAATTCATGCGGCAAATTGACCCGATTTTTGCAAAATTTTCATTTCACACGAACAATTTAACGGAAAAGACAGTGGCCGACATGTGGGTCATCAACGGCACCTTACCTTATCCTCCCCGCCTTCGCCTCCCTTAAACCCGCAACGGCCGACGGGACGGCAACCACGACCTCCCAAAACCCAATAGAAATGGCGACCACCCCGGCCGCCGCCGCCTTCCTCCACCACCACGTCCCCAATGCCAGCCTCCGCCCGAAGGCCGCCCACCTCAGGCCGCGCCTCCGCCGCCTCGCCGCGTCCGTAAACCCCTCGCCCCCCGACGAGACACCCGCCGCCGACCCTCCTGTCATCCCCTCGATCAGCATCAAGAACACCGAGCCAGAGGAGGTTGCCCGCCGTCGCAGTTGGGTAGAGCACGGATGGGCTCCGTGGGAGGAGGTCATGACCCCCGAGGTTGCCTTTGCTCGCCACAGCCTGAACGAGGGCGAGGAGGTGCCGCTCCAATCGCCGGAGTCCCTCGAATCATTTCGCATGCTCACGCCCGCCTACCGGAAGAAAGTGGAGGCCGAACCGGGGTACATGGAGCGCCTCTTCGCCACGCGCGACACGCCCGAGCCCCTCGAGACGACGTGGGCCGGCCGTCTCCCGCTTCGGCTCGTGCCTCCGCGGGACTGGCCGCCGCCCGGCTGGGAGGTGGACCCGGACGAGCTGGAGTTCATAAGGGAGGCGCACAGGACGGCGTCGGAAAGGCTGGACATGGAGGCAGCGGCTGCGACCGGGGTGACGGACGTGGAGAAGATTGAGGACGCGCCTAACGATCTGGCGCTAGATAGGTACAAAATGTTCTTGAAGCAGTACAAGGAATGGGTGGAGGCGAACCGGGAGAGGTTGGAGAAGGAGTCTTATCAGGTACAATCATGTAATTTCATTGGTTATAGGACTAGCCTTTGATGGTCACCCTGCAAATCACTAAATCAGTTTTTCCTTTGCAATCATATACTCCACTGTGCAGTTTGATCAGGATTACTACCCTGGCAGACGAAAAAGAGGTAGGGACTACAAAGAAGATATGGTATGTTCATTACTCTTGCATGTCAAGCGCATACATTATCCCAATTTGTTTAATAATGTTACTGATCTATTATTTGCTCTCATGCAGCATGAACTTCCATTCTACTATCCTGGACAGGTTCTGTTGGATTATTTCTGGTGCACCTTTTCTTTTCAGAAAGTTTTGACTCATTGTAACCAAGATATGAATGGGTGAATGCATCTCATGCAGATCTGTTATGGGCAAGTGACGACCGTTCACCTACATCAAGGGGCCTTTGTGGACATCGGTTGTGTACATGATGGGTATGTCCTTTGAGTTCTACTGCATAACTGTTAACTTAGTGTACTTGATTTAGTGAATAACATACTCCAAGGGTTCCCTTCCACTTACTCCTTTTTTGTAGCCTAAATGCCTAATGCAAATTTTTTATTGGTGTACCATGCAACGTCCCTACCCATGACTGTGTTCTGAAATTTTGGTGTCATGTTTTCTTGTTACCATATGCCTTTTCTAGTGGCCTGCTAACTGCATGAAGCCACACATCAGATCTAATCCTGACGTTATAATTTTTCTTAATTGTCAAATGTATCCACTAATATTTACATTGTTATTTTGCAACTACTCTAGATGGGTGCCAATAAAAGGAAATGACTGGTACTGGATCCGGCATCACATTAAACCTGGCATGAAAGTATATGTGGAGATTCTGGTAAGTGGTGTTTAGGAATTTATATTTACAGTGATGTTTTAAATAAATCTGGTTGAAGTACTGTAAAGGAATATTAAACTGACTGTTATTGCATGTCTGCCCTTTCGTTGACCAAAGCACAATTTTGCACATTGCTTTTCCTAGAAAGGTTGTTCTGTTTTCGGTTCTCTTTGTTATCTTAGAGCAATATGTTTTGTTTGAAGTCTACAAGTAATAAGTAGATCGGTCTTAATTTCAATTTCTTTGCAGGCCAAGCGAGACCCATACCGCTTCCGCTTTCCACTTGAAATGCGATTTATTTACCCTAACATTGATCACCTGATGTGAGTACCATAATAATCCTAATCCTTTCAGAATTGCTGACGACCTATTCAACCATTGTAGTATGGATGTTCTAATGGCCATTGTCTAATCCCATGCTTCACATTGTTCCTACTTGATTAATGTATGTCATACTATTTTCTTTTTGGGCACAGATTCAATAGGTTTGATTTCCCACCAATATTCCATCGTAAGGAAGATACTAATCCGGAGCAGCTGTGGGTACAAATCAGCTTCTGTTCTCTTGATTTTTTTCTACCATTTTGTTAAGTTCAAAACTATGTGTCACTTGACCCTTTCTTATGAACTGATGAACTGACAGCGTGAAGGTGGAAGGCCACCCATTCCCAGGAAGAAACCGTTGACGGACATGGAAAAGGAACCCTTGGTTTCTGATCATCCTTTTGTTGAAACGGTATTTCCCTATAGCCCAGCCACATTTCTTTTGTGCCATATCTTGAGTTCTGCATCCTGTTGTGGGCATCACAGCATGTTTTTTGTTGCATTCCCATCAAATAGGTTTAGCAGTAACTCTTGTTTTGCAGCTGTGGGAATGGCATAATGCAGAACAAATGATTTTGGATTACGAGGAGCAAAATCCAGATAAATTCAAGGATACAGCTTATGAGTCCACGGTTGATAGGACATCCACATTCAATGAAGAAAACAGAGTTGAATACACTGAAGGATATTTCAAAGAAACGTTGCTGAAAAAGAAAGTTGTGGTATGTCATCATGTGTAGCTCCTAACTACAATCTTTGGACTAGTATTCTTATTTTAATTTGCAGTATAATGATCCCTTAATAACAGCCCTTCTTGAACTCCTCTGTTAGAATATAAACATTGAAGAACTTGATCTGGATGCTGCTCGTGCTGAGCGCTCGGTACCCCTTTTACCACACACTGACTATTTTTTTTTAAACTTTTTTTTCCATTCCACTTTTTAATGCTGAACTTGATCAATGCAGGTGATCAAAAAGCTGAAAAAGGAAGCAGAGGAAAGAGGGGAGGAATACAAAGTCGGGAAGCTCCGGCGAAACAAGGAAATGGATGAATATGATCTGATGCAATGGCGTCGTTCGTATGAAGAAAGGGAAGCTCTTATCAGGGACATCTGCTGGTAAATTTACTACCTGTAAGAATTTGATCGGCACCTGATGCACTGGAGCTAACTCTTTAATCTGCAGTCGCAAATCCCTTGGTCTTCCTATCGAGGAGCCTGGGCGATATGATGTTGATGAAACAGAGGTCTATGGGAAGGATTACTATGACCCAGAAAAGCCAATGTACCGCTACGACTACTGGGGAGAGCCCAAGAACACCGAGAAGACGAAGCTAGAGAGGGAAGTGGAGTTTCACAACCAACAGGTTATCGGGGATGCAAAGAAATGGTGTGAGATGTCATATGATGACTACGTCCGCAAGAAGCAGCGGTTGGAAGCTGCTGAAGCAAAGGCAAGGCAGAAAGCGGCGTCAGAGCTGCAAGAGGAGGAAGATGAGTATGAGGATGACATGGACCTTGACTTGAAGAAGATGACTGATCCCCGTGCCCCTCATAATCGGTATTACATCACAAAATGAAAATTTTAGGCATGTACTCAATAGCTTAGATGTAGTTGTCTGTTGTGCCAGCAATGTGAATATTTATTGCTTAGTGCCTGGAAGTAGTGTGAGATTTAGGTTACCGGTTGCTGGCTCAGTTCTGATTGCAGCCATAGGCCCATAGCACTAAAGAAGCTGGAAGCCATGCTTGTTTGCCTGGTCGCCTGTTCAGAGTTGTAATTTGACAATTTTGTCCATGATGTACTCGTGATCACTGGAGAATTCTACTGGCGCAATTTTTGAAAAGATTTCAGCCAAAATTTCCAAGTGAAAAGAAATCCTCTTGACTTACTTTATAACAGATGTGCTGTCATCCTCTGTTGACCTGGTTATGCACTTGAACTCTGATCTGACTGGCTGGCCCTGAGTTCGACGACTTGATCAACGCCAGATGACAGGCGAGGTAGCTAAGTTTTTACATGTCGTGATCACCAGGGTATTAGTTTCGGGTGATTTAGGCGTGAGGTTTTGTGCAACCAGTTTCGGCGTTGCGTGGCTGCAAATGTCCGTGCGGGACCGGTCGCTAGCGCCACGCTCCTTTCGTTTCTCGCAATTGGAGGCAGCTGCGCCATCATCAGCGCGTTCACGAGTAGACTAGACACGATTGGCTGCAGTTCTTCTGCTCGTTGGCTCAGTGTGTTTCGCCTCTGTTCTGCCATGCATGCCGCATGGGCGATTCATGTGAAGTGTGCACTGGAGCAAGATGTTGACTTTTCCTCGATCCCATAGGTTAATGTCCACTCCATCAGACGAAATTAAAATTTTGGACAATTTTTTTTTTTGGATTCAAAGTTTTGGACAATTGGACCAGTAGCTGAAGCTCTGCTCCATTCGCATATTCTCCCAGCAGGCTGCTTCAGCTTCCCATTTGATGCCGCGTCTCCTCCAATCACCGGCACTGCGACTCTGCGAGATCCTCCCGCTCCAGACTCCAGAGCAAGCAGCAAGCAAATCATGCAGCAGTAGAATAGAGAGGGAATCGGGGAACTCGATCTGCCGTCGCCGTTGGTGCGCGGCACTGCAGCCGTGCGCGCGACGCAAGCGGGCACGGGGAGCGGAGACATGGGGCGCGAGGAATTCTAGCCGTCGCGCGTCGCGCGCGGAGGCTGCAAGTATAAAAATAAAGTGGAGGGCGCGCGCGCGGCCCGGTGTTGTATCGTGCAGGCTCCATAGAGAGAGGGGGGAGACGAGACGAAGACCGCCCGGATTTAGGCAGCGCCGACCAGGACCGACCGTCCAAGGAGCGGAGCGGAGCGCCCTCCGTCCAGGTCCAGGGCCTAGCCATGGGGGACGGTGCTGATGGCGCCGCCGCCGCCTCCGCGCCGCCGGCAGCGGGTCCGGGGTTCTCCTACCTCGCCGTCTTCCACAACTACCCACTCGTCGCCGCCCTCGTCGGCTTCGCCGTCGCGCAGTCCATCAAGTTCTTCGTCACCAGGTGAGGCCACGTCCCACCCCGCCCTTGTGCCCCCTCTCCTCTCGCGTTCGCCGTTCGCGTCTGCCGCCAGGTTTTGATGCGGGACCGGGGCCCCGCGTGGTCGGATCCGCCTGCGGTTCCGCGCGGTCAAACTCAAAGCTGCGTCGTACTAACATTCTTCGCCTTTTTTTTTCCTTGCCTAGCCTAACGGTAGGTTGGGAACGGAATGCGTCGTATAATGAGGAATTTCCTTAGGATTTTGGATTGTTTTCGTAACTTTTGACTTCGAAGCAAATGGAACTGGCCTTGATCTGGTCAAAATCAGGTAGAATTGGATGCCGGGTCTGTACTGTGTTAAATTATAATTATTATTTGCTCTATGATCATTGAATCAGAAATCTAAATTGGCCGAACAGGAAAGACAAATTTAATAAGTTCAAATTCTCCAGAAATGCTGCGGACCTGTTATTAGTCAAGGAGCTCTGAGTATGGTCCTCTATGAATGTTTCAGCCACCAGGCCCACCACACCAATATGATATGAACACACAATGATTCTCATTCACTCTCATGACAATGCCGTATTTTATTACCTTAGAGAAGTGCATTATTTTGGCTGATGTAAGAATGGTTTTTAATCAAGGTCATTATCTTTGTAAGCTCTCATGTTTGTATATATGTTTTATTTAGGAGTAGATCAGTAGTTGAGCCTTAGTCCTACGTATGATCAGCAGTGAATTTCGGTTTCATGTCTGAACCTGTATCTTATTTATAGATCCTCATGTTGCATTTAGTTGATGTGTATTAGTTTTAATACAAAGGTATAAGGAGAACAGGTGGGATCCAAAGCAGCTTATTGGCTCCGGTGGCATGCCATCATCACATTCTGCGACAGTTACAGCTCTAGCAATTGCGATTGGCTTCCAAGATGGATTCGGTTGCTCTCTCTTTGCAACAGCGGCAATATTTGCAAGTGTGGTAAGTATCCATTAACCTTCCAGTTTGAAAGAGGTTTTCTTGCTTCTGGATAGAAGAAAAGAAAAATTATGCGCATTATTGTTCCTTGCATACAACTTCCAGTTTTGAATTGGACATCACGGTGTTGAGTGTCAGCATAACGCATAAGTTTAGCTCAGTTCCTTTCGGTTAATCCCACACGGCGAGTTCTCATAAATTTCTGTTCTACGACTTGATTGACAGGTGATGTATGATGCTTCTGGTATCCGATTGCATGCTGGAAAGCAAGCAGAGGTATGTAACAACTTGAAGTGCATGTCATATTTGTTGTCGAAGCAATAATTGGTCAATATCAATAGAATATACCATTACAACTCTGCAAGTTTATGTATTATGATGACTTAAGCGTTATGCTCCATGCCTATGTTAAAACTTTCTCTTGTTATCTCCAATCTTTAGGTATTGAATCAGATAGTTTGTGAGCTTCCATCTGAGCATCCCTTGTCTGAAACAAGACCACTGCGAGAGCTTTTAGGCCATACACCAACCCAGGTTTGCTCAAATATCTTTTTTATTGTTCGTTTCACTGTAGTTTGACAAAATGAAAGTGATGGGCTATTAGGGGGGTTGTTACATGGATGCCCATTGATTCTCAAACGTGCTGTCTTCATACCCCCTGTTACCTGGCACCACATGCTTATATGTTATCAATATGATGCAGCTTCATCAGCACCACTAGCTATTTTGTAGCTTGCATTCTTGAACAGTCCTTTTTTCACATGATGCTAACTTCTTGGGCGTGCAATTGCTCCCAGGTTGTTGCTGGTTCATTGCTTGGGTTCACGATTGCTACAGCAGGACAATTGTTCATTTGAAGGTGCAGGAAACTGTAGCATTTGCAGGCACAAGAGAAGAAGTTTCTCTGGTGTCTGTCACCGTAGGTATTTATATAAGTTTTGTAACTCTGCTGTAGTGCTGTTGAAGGCTGTACATTTGGTGGCTCACGATTGTATGTCAGGTGATGCTCACAGGATTGATGTACAGAACGTTGTTTGATAACTTCTTTGTTTTGGCAAATGTAAAATTTGATTGTTACAATGGTTATTTGTGGCCAACTGGCCTGTTGTACATTCTGAATTTTCAACATTTAAAACATACTATGCTTGTTCGACATACTAAGGCCTCATTTGAAACGCAGGATTTTCGCAGTAATTTCACAAAAATTTTACAGAAATTAGTTCAATTAAAAAAAACGCAGGAATAAAAAAAATTTCTTTTGTTTCAAAGGGAGCCTAAGAATTGTTCTGACCGTAACTCAACTATCTGAAAAACTAGCACATATGCCTGCGAGTCTGCGACTTCAAAGCAGAACCCTATATCAAACATAGATCACGCCAGGAAAATTTGTAACTACACAAGAAAGGATGGCTAGCACACACTTATAGCGACAAGGACAGGATCAGGTGCGGTGGACGACTGCAAGTTAAGCAGTAGCTCAACCATAGCCGTTGCTGGGTGATCCGATGGCCATCGATACAAGCTCGTTCGGTTCTCAGTTTTGGAATTCTTTTTAAACGCTAAATCTTCAGAAATTTAAGAAAATTACCTTAAATTCTCAAAAAATTTAAAATTATTCCGTTAGATTTATCTCATCAAGCTCTTTGTGTAGGTGCTCTCTGAGTTATTTTTAAAATTTTTTAAAATTGTTCTGTTAGTCCTTAAAGTTTCTTAAAGCTGTTCCGTTTGTTCCCAAAAATTTTCAAAGTTGTTTTATTAGCTTCGTCTCGTAGAGCTTTTCATGTATGTGACCTCTGATTTATTTCTAAAGTTGTTACATTAGTTCCTAAAGTTAATACAAGTTGTTTTATTATTTCCTACAGCTGTTCCGTTAGTTCCCAAAATTTATTAAATTTATTTTGTTAGTAGAAAAAGTTTTTTAAAGTTGTTTTGTTAGTTTTCAAAGTCTTCTAAAATTTTTCTGCAGTGCCTTTCGAGTTATTGCTAAAATTTACTAAAGTTGTTCGGTTCTCAAATTTCTTTGAAACTAACAAAGCAACTTTAAAAAATTTAGAAAACTAACTGAACAATTTTAGGCGAAGTTCAACTAGACAAAGCTAACAGAATAAATTCGAGAAATTTTAGAAAGCGAACGGAATAACTTTCAACTTCGAAAAACTTTAAGAATTAATGGAATAACTTTAGAAAATTTTAGTAACTAACGAAACAACTTTAAAAAACTTTAAAAATAATTCAGAGAGCACCTACACAAAGAGCTCGATAAAACGAATCTAACAGAACAACTTTTGAAAAATTTTGAGAGTTTAAAAATTATTTCAAAACTGAAAACCGAACGAGCTTGTGTTGCTGGTTATCGGATCACCCGACAACGGCTATGGTTGAGCATCTGCAGTCCCGTCTTCCACCCCACCGGATCCTTTGCAGTCCCGTCTTCCACCCCACCGGATCCTGGTCCATAGCAACAAAGATCACACCCGTACGAGTCCCGAAGGTAGCATTATATGCTTTCGAAAGTCTAATCATGCGTTGTTCTTTCAGGCTTTCATTTTTTTTTAGTCGGTTTAGTCAAACCTAAGTAGCAGTACTCTCTTCGTTTCAAAATAAATGTTGTTTTAAATTTTTAAACATCTCTATTTGATTATTCATCTTATTTAAAAAAAATTTAAAAAATATTTATTTTATTGTGAACCAATTCATTGTTAAAAGTATTTTAAGCTTGACTTATTTATTTTTGTATTTTAAAAAAAAATTAATAAAACGAATGGTCAAACGTCAATTTTTAAAAGTCAAATACGACACTTATTTTGAGACAGAGAAAGTACTTTTTACTGGAGCAGTACATGCCCTTATTTGGTACAGCTTATTTTCAGTTTACTCGTAGAAAGAAATAAGCAGAAGTTATATCAAACAGTAAACTTATTTTATAACTTATTAGTTCAGCAGCTGCTTAGAATAAATTAAACATCAATTTA
>BCLG01002819.1:47181-64779 GCA_001602295.1 Zoysia matrella | reverse complement strand
TGTGTTGCTGACATTGTTGGGTGAGATGGGTTTGCATATGAAGCAACCATCTGGAGTACAACCATAGGGACTACTATGCTAAGCTATCTCATGAAACCTCCAACAAAAGTATATGCCATTTCGCTAGGAGCATGTGAGAAGAAGCACACCAAGTGAGAATGCTTACCGCCATAGTTGCTGACACTTGGGCGATTGCTGTATGTGAGCACTTGTCTCTACATGAGGCATGGGGTCACAATTTTTCTTGTACCAGAACCAGCATTTTGCAGCAGCATTCTGTGATTACATGGTGGTATCACACCTTTTGTACATAGCGTAGCAGCAAAAAATAAATATGATGTTCAGGATGCTTGGAGCTTGAGGGAAGTAAAAGTGATGAAGTCCAAAAATGAGTTGTTGCTTGTTGGATGGTCAAAGCACGCACAAGTGTTGTTGCCCAGATTACGTTATTGACTATTAATGCTGTTTAACAATTCTGAGTGTGTCATCAGCAGGTCATTTAACAGATTGCAAAATTAAGCTGACTTGTTGGCGCTGAGAAACTGACCATGCAGGCCGATCTGCTGGTTCTGCTTCAGGACGCAGGAGATGGCGGTTTGTTTGTGTCTGCGCACTACAGCTGCAAGTTTGTGGCTGTGTCTTTATGATGACTCCACGCTACAGCTGTTATCTTGATCTTTTCCAGGATGCACCAAATCAGATCTGGTGCATTACATGGAAACTGCAAAGCATATACTCTGTATATTCTTGTGTAGTTTTGTGATTGTGGCCAGGGACCTTATCTGTTGATGGATTTCTCTGGGAAAAGGTATTGTAATTCTGAGAAAGTTTATTGGTAGCATAATAACTTATATAATGGAGTAAAAGGAATTTATATTGGAGTAAAAAATCCAGCATTGCAAAGGATTTGTAAAATATTTTTTTTCTTCTCATGAAATAGGCAATGTTGGTGCCGTGCGGTCAAAAAAGAAAGCTGCAGGATTTTACACGAGCCAAGGGGCACACGCTTTCTTTAAACTGGTACTCTCTCCGTCCCTAATTATATATCTGAGAGTTTACAAGTTTTTTTTTACTTGTTATTCTCGTTTTTCAATATACTTTTTTTTATTTTTAATACAGCTTTATATCTGTCTCTCTTCTCTCCGTTCTCTTTTTCTCGTTTTCAACGTATCTTACTTTTTTTCACTATCTTTAATCTCTGTGTTCATACTTAAAATAATAATTAAAACAACAATTAAAATAATAATTAAAACAACAATTAAAAGGGAACGGAGAAAGTACCTGGTTGGTGCAGAACGATGGCGTCTGTTGCAAGCTGCAAGAGGTATTTGTTCTTCGAGATGAACTGGTGGCTGTGTTGCTTTCGTGTGCGTGGAATCTGGAGTCTCATCGCGGTATCTCGGATCTGATCCGGTGCATTCCATGAACTGAACTTCTGTGTGATTTCTGTGATATTTAAGAGGTTCTTTGATAGAGTTCTCAGCTCTTAATTTTTATACAAAATTAGAGAAAAAACTCTATTAAACATCGTTTTTTTTAAAAAAATAATTTTTGTTTGATTTTACGAAATAATTATCTGAAATGAACTTAAAAAACTAGAGCTGATCTCTATCTTAATTATCTTAATTTAAAAGAGTTTATTTAAAAAAATTTAAAGTGAATCAATTTCAGCCCATAAAATCACTTCCAAACAATCACGATCGGATATGCCGGCCCTAAATGAATGAATAGGGACGTCGGTCGCTGCACGTGGGTCCCACCTTGGAATTGATGGTTGGACCACGACGATGCCGTACCAGACGGGCCACAAAATCCCCCATTTTTTTTCCCTATAAAAAGTCCGACTGGCTGCTCACGGGTGGTGAGTAATCGAAGCGCGAAAGAAGAGGTCACAGGTTCCCAGCCGTCGCCTGCGTGTTCGCTTCCGCCTCCTCTCTTTCTTCTCGAGAATTCCCGTCGGATCGATGGCGGCGGCCTCTACTCCCAATGGCGATCCCACTGTTCGGTACCTTCTTCTGTTCTCTTCCCTTCCCTTCCTTTCTTTGATTCTTGAATCCAATCATTCTAACTTGGTGCGTGATCCTCGGTTTTCTCGTTTCATGATCCATCATAATTCGTACAGAGGCGGGCTTTCGGCTTCTCTTTATATGATTCTGTATAAACCCGTCTGATCTGATATAAGAGTATTGAGGAATGTGCGTAGATCAGGGGCAGAAAATTCTCAAACAATGCCTAATTCCTAGTTCGTTCTATCTTGGGATATCCACAGATGAATGCAGTGATCGAGTGTACCTATGTAATTTCATCAGGCAGCAGTACTTGCCAAGGAATATTGCTGAGAGAGTCAAATATTCTGCTTTTTTTTTAGACTGAAACTGGTTGATTCTTGGAATATCATAAGGTCATTATATGGTTTACCGATGGAGAGTTTGTTGATGAATTGCAGCTCCCTCGCAACCACTGTTCCGGTTCGGGCGGTTCTGTTTGACATCGATGGTACACTCTGCGATTCTGACCCTCTTCACCATGTGGCTTTTCAAGAATTGCTTCTTGAGGTATGTATTTTTTTTTTACTGCACGAAAATTTCTTCGATCCCCATTACTTTTTGCGATAAGTTGGTCAGCCAATTGGATTTACTTACACAGATTGGGTACAACAATGGTGTGCCAATAGATGACGAGTTCTTCATAAAAAATATTGCTGGAAGGAGTGATGTTGAAGCGGCCCAGAATTTGTTCCCTGATTGGGAGCTTGAGAAGGGGCTGAAATTCTTAGAGGAGAAGGAAGAGAAGTACAGAAGGTACTGCATGACTGGATGTGCATGATATCATACTGCTCTGAGTTTTTAAATTGTTGGAGCATTTTTTTGTGGATTTTGTTCTGAATTCATTCAAAGATTACTAGAACCAACCTTTTTATATGTCCATGCCACTAGTTTGTAGCAATAAGTAACTATTTTGAGTTGTTCCCTTGCTTCAGTTTGGCAAAAGAGCGCTTGATACCTGTAAAGGGCCTTGAGAAAGTGGTTCAGTGGGTGAAAGATCATGGGTTCAAGCGGGCAGCAGTGACCAACGCCCCAAGGGTCAATGCGGAGCTCATGATCTCCCTCCTTGGCCTCTCAGACTTCTTCCAGGCCGTCGTTGTTGGAGGTGAATGTGAAAAGCCAAAGCCTGCCCCATTCCCATACCTAAAGGCTATCAAGGAGCTTGGTGTGTCTGCAGAGCACACCTTCATCTTTGAGGTAAATTAAGCACCTTTATCTTTTGGTTTTATTAGATTTCCCTGGTTAATAACAATACGTCGTCATTCGGTTTAGGATTCTGCTTCTGGCATTTGTGCCGGTGTCGCCGTGGGAATGCCTGTCGTTGGTGTGACAACAAGGAACCCTGAGAAATCCCTGCTGGAAGCAGGAGCCTCCTTGCTTATCAAGGACTACGAGGACCCCAAGCTCTGGGCTGCACTTGAAGAGATCGACAGAGAGGAAGCTAAGCTAAAGAAAGGCAGTGCGTGAGATGATGATGACCAATTGATTATTTATTGGATATTTACCTGTTTCCGTTCTTAGGCATGCTACAGCCGAATGAAAATACTCCTATTTAAAGTAGAGAGTTCGTCTGGGTATTTTTGAGCTTGTAGTTTGGTGCTGTATTTGTTTTCTTGATTGAGTCCGGACAAATAATGAAATCAGGATCTCCCATGAATAACTGCTTGATGCTGTGTAACTATTCGGATTGACATATTTGTTGGCCTGTGATGTGATGCCTACAATGCCTGAAGTTTGAACTGTCGTCACGTTGACTTGGTAGATTCAGATCGCTCTGTGTTTTGTGTCAACCGCATTTGTATTTCGAAAGAGGGCTGTAATATGAAAATCTCACGCATTTATTTATTCATTTGCCTGTCAGTGCCGCGCATGTATTTAAATCAAAGGCAAAAGAGTCAGAAAAAAATTTTGATTTTTGTTTGGTAAAAAAAAAAAGAGTTGGGAATAGTGGGAACGTGCTGAGCACTCACTCACCAACCGCGCCATCCGACCAAACCACGAACCTTCACCAACCCAACGAGATTCTCTTTTTATCAAGTCCAGGGACCGCATCATCATCACCATAACCATTCTGGAGCACACACAGATCATCCATCCCCCAATCCAATCCATTAGGCAGGCAAGGCATTAGCAATCCATGGCGATCTCCAAGGTCGCGCCTTTGGAAGCCGTCCTGTTCGACATCGATGGCACCATGTGCATCTCCGACCCCTTCCATCACAGAGCCTTCTCCGAGCTGCTCCTCGAGATGGGCTACAACGACGGCGTCCCCATAACGCCGGAGTTCGGCATGACGCACATGGCCGGCCGGAGCAACGAGCAGATCGGCCGCTTCCTCTTCCCGGACTGGGACCAGGACAGGCTCGACGCCTTCTTCAGGGACAAGGAGGCGCTCTTCGCCAGGTACGCCGCCGAGGGGCTTAAGGAGATCGCCGGCCTCACCCGCCTCTGCCGCTGGGCACAGGAGCGCGGCCTCAAGCGCGCCGCTGTCACCAACGCGCCCAGGGCCAACGCCGACCTCATGATCAACATCCTCGGCTTGTCGGACTTCTTCCAGCTCATCGTCACCGGCGAGGACTGTGAACGCTCCAAGCCGTTCCCGGACCCCTACCTCAAAGCTCTCGCCCTGCTCGGTGCCTCGCCTGACCACACTGTCGTCTTTGAGGATTCGACCGTCGGGGTGCAGGCCGGCGTCGCTGCCGGGATGCCGGTCGTTGCCATCGCCGACGAGCGTCGGGAGGGCAAGCTCCTTGCCGTCGGAGCTACCCTCGTCATCAGGGACTACCAAGACCCCAAACTCTGGGCGGCGTTGGACACCGAAGCTGAAGCTGCTGAGGTCAATGGAGTCAAACAGAACGGAAGCTGAGGAAGAATTCCAAAAGAGAAGAAATTTACTAATCCATTATATTTACGGCACGATTGTATTCCACTCATTTATCAATCATCAATACTAGATAACGTTGCAATGCAGAATTTGCAGCAGATCTAGCCGATACAGATAAGTAAAACCAAAATTGGACGCGACGTTCTAGCTTTTAACTTCCTAAACTTGCAAGCTTGCTGCAGTCAAAGCAGAACCATCTTCGCGTGGGCAGGGTAGTGTCATGCCGCCGAGAAACCACCAAAATCATACTCCATTCTCAAATTTGCATAAGGTTGTGCCACATGCAGACCAAGAATGAATGCATCAGTTTGAAGAGTATCTCCTCGATAATGCCTCATAGTATTTCCTTTGCTGTAACAAAGAGGAGAGAGTGCCATGTATGAAAAACAGATGACAGTATCACAATTCACAATGGTGAACAGAACGATTAGCCGGAAGTAGCATGCCATTTTGATGCAGATATATGACACTTTACCCTTACCTGTTCTGATACTGATGGCTTCACCTTTGATAGGGCTCGTTCAAAGTGTGAGAGCTCAATCGAACATGATGAACTCATTGATGATGTCCCGTTCTCAAGGAGTTCCAACCTCTCTTCTAAAGCAGCCATGGCTGCCTCATTCACCTGATGAGCGAAGCACGTTAGTTACATTTGTCAGGTTTTCAGATCACCAATTTGGCGTCCCTGAAAAAGGGTGCTACAATTGTTGTCGCAGATATCTGATTCATTAAGTCAGCGATCCATCCTCAAAGCAAAAAAGAATCTAAATCCTAGAAACAGAAGCACTAATGCTCTCTTTGGCCAAATTCAAATAGAGGATTGTTTCAATGAAATATCAAATAAATTACCAGTGATGCTAGGTCGGCACCAGTGAGGTTGTTGCACTCTTCTCGACGTGCCAACACATCCAACTCAACGTCTGATGAGATGGGCTTGCTTCGAGCATGTGCTTTTAATATTGAAACCCGTTCGTCAGCACTAGGTAAAGGTACATAATGTTTCTTCCCGAATCTACCAGGCCGTAAAACAGCATCATCTATTACATCAATTCTGCACCAGAAAAGGCCTACAGTTGTCGCCTTCCATTCGGTGATAAATATATGATAAAGTTCCATTAGCTGCTGACTGTTACCTGTTTGTAGCTCCTATCACATAGACACCTTGACGTTGATCAGCACCATCAAGTTCAATAAGTAACTGCAGACATAAGAATCAGAATATCATACGCAAGAAAACACAGCAGAAAAAAAGAGAGAAGAAATTGTCACAAAATATTCAAACCTGGTTTAGGAGGCGTTCAACAACCCATCCCCCTTCTTTCCCTCTTTTTGTTGTCAATGCATCTATCTGCCAAATCAAAAGGAATAAACACTTGAACAATATATAAGTAGAAAAACGTTTTCACACCCAACACATTCAAGTTGCTTGACCACTTCCAATATTATATACAGGCGTCAAGCATTAATACTTGTTCAAAGTAATCAACACAGGTTTTGCATCAACAGAATATATAGTACGGCAGGCGACACAAAAATCCTTACCTCATCAAAAAATAGTATGCAAGGGGAGTTAGTGCGTGCCCGGGTAAATATTTTCCTAACTTCTGATTCGCTCTCTCCAACATACTTGTTCAAAAGCTCAGGCCCCTTAATCCAGAAGATTGTATGTTAGCATTATTTGTGTGAATTTGAAAGGGTGGTATAAATATATGGAAAATCAAACATCCCCTTACCTTAATATGAATAAAATTAGCCCCTGCCTCATGTGCCACCGCTTTTGCTATCAACGTTTTCCCACAACCCGGAGGTCCAAATAGAAGGAAGCCGGCTTGCATGCTCACTCCAAATACCTTAATTGACAAAGCAAAATGACATAAAACAAAATGCAAACTCATTTGACATTAAAATATCACAAATAAACACCATGGATATCTGTGTTCAAATTCTGTGCTCTTAGCTTCTAACATGTCAATCACTATATATTTTGTGTACTTAGGAACTCACCTCATAATCTTCAGGGCTCTTAATACATCTAACAATGCAGCGGTTAAACTCTTTCCGCAATGAGCCGAGACCTCCAACATCATCCCATGTAACATCAGGAACAGAAGAAAACCCTTCCCTTCTCAAAGATGGTTGAACCATTTTTGTAGCTTCCTGAAGCAATTGAAGTGGATTGAGTCAAGGAAAGAAACAGATGCAAACTGATAACGCATGTTAAAATTGTATTAACCCATGGAATCTTATAAAAGAACAATGACAAAAGGAAACTGGATGGCAAGGTGTGACAACAATATATGTAATACAAACATGAATGTGGCAACAAAAGGAAAAGGTGTCAATCCACTGTGATCTCACAATCCGTAGATGATACTTGAATTAACAGGCTCATGCACTAAAATATCATAAAAAAACAAAGACTATTAAGAAAATGGATCAAGCTATAATCCAAATCCAGCTTACAATAGGTAAACTAATACAGGATTCTTGACATACACTCTACATGTAGAAGGTACAAAAATTACCTCAAAGTCATCCATGGTGATATGTAAGCTCTCCACCTCATCTGCATCCCAAGGTTGCCTCCACCAGTCATGTTTGCTGTTTCCCCCATTCTCACAACAATATTTAACTCTTTTTTTATCAATAATTCTCTTCATTGCCAGGTTCCCTGCTTTATCAACTAATGCCTTCAAGTCAGCACCAACAAAACCTGGTGTGGCCCTTGATATCTTGAACATGTCAAATTGGCCTTCAAGTCGAAGGTTCTGAGTAAGCATCTTCAATATCTGTTTTCGTGCATTCTCATCAGGAACGCCGAGAGATATCTCTCGATCAAACCGTCCTGGCCTTCGAAGAGCTTGGTCCACAGCATCGGGCCTATTTGTAGCTCCAATAACAATAACATAACCTGGTTTCTTTTCAGATGAATCTGCATCAGAATCACCACCACCAATATTCTGGTGGAATTCATCCATGCATGTCATCAGTTGGGTAACTATCCGCCGTTCCATCTCGCGTTGTAGATTCTCCCTCTTGGATGCAATTGCATCTATCTCATCTATAAAAACAATTGATGGAGCGGTCCTATATGCCTTCTGAAACAAGCCCCTGATGTTTTCTTCAGAAGCTCCTGCAAGAATACAAAGACACAGAACTTATCAATCAGAAGGAATGATTGTGAAACTATGAATAGAAATTGCGGGGGGGAATACAGACCCTTCCAGTCACTGATTAAGCCAATAACAGTTGTTTTCAATTGTGCATCATATCTGAACCTTCAGCACCTATCCAGTACAATAACTATTTCATGTTTGCAATGGCCAGCTTTATCCACGGCGCCACCTTTTTAGAATACTATTTGGCACTATATACCGTATATATGCTGAATTACCACAGGAGTTAACAACCTAATCCTCTACAGCTACATTTGGTATGTGGGATATATAGGGCAGCACAAATTATATCATATACATCAGGCGTCACCTATTAATGCTGCTGCAATTTTGGGTTCCAAGTGAAATAAGGTTGAAACTTTGCAGTAACAATAAAGGAACAATCAAAACTGTCCATTTGCATCTAGCAGAAAAACTAAGAAGAGATTTCAGAAGCTACGAACCAAGCAAGGACTAAACATAACCATTCCTGGTGTTTTAATCATTTGCAGCCTCAAACATTATCAGTAGTAAAAAAACTATTTGTCCAAAATATAAAGTCAGAATTTTTTCCCCAAATTGTGATGTAAAGAGTCAGAATATATACCAGATACCCCAGATACGACCTCTGGGGCTGAGATCTTGTAGAATGGCACACCAGTCTCATTGGCAATGGCATGCGCAAGGGAGGTCTTCCCGCAGCCAGGCGGTCCGTGCAGCAGCAGCCCAGCAACAGGCCTAACCCCAAGGCGCTGCGGCAGCTCCGGATGGCACAGAGGCACCACTACTTCCATCATGAGCTGCTCTATCACCTCCTCCATTCCACCGAGATCAGCAAACCTCGGCCCCTTGTCCCCTCTGACGAGTCCTTCAGAGGCCGGAGCCTCTGGCTTGGCGTCGCCCCCGCCCCCGCCCCCGCCATCGGACGTGATGAGGCGGCGAGCCTTCTCCGCAGTCACCTCAATCTCCAGCTGCTGGTTAGTGCCGGAGCTCTTTTTGGGCGTCTGGGACGCGTATTGGGAGCGAAGCATGGCCTTGGTGACATCGAAAGCGGGGGGAGACAGCTCATGGACTGCCTCGTCGGAGACGGAAGTGGACGATGAGGTGGTGGCGTCGGCGTCATGGCGCCGGCGCTGGCGGCGGGAGGCGGATTCATCATCGTCGTCGGAGCCGGAGGAGGATGGCGAGGGGATTGATGAAAGGACGCGGCGGACAGCTGAGGTGAAGATTTCAAGCTTTTGGCGGCGGTACTCGGGGTGGTGGATGCGGAGGGCGTGGGCGACGTCTTCGGCAGAGGAGCCGGGGACGGCGAGGCCGCCGTTCTCTATGAGGCGGCGAATCTTCCAATCGAAGGACGAACGGTGTGAGCGGCCGGGAGCGCCGTGACGCGGAAACGGCCGTTTCCCCATCAACGGCGGCGGCGGCGCTGCGGCAGGGAGGGACGTTTAGGGAAGGCTGGCGAGTTCTCTTTCTGAGCCCTAGGAGCTGGTTTACGCTTCCTCTTGCGATTTGCGTAAAACGCATCTGAATTAAAAAAAAAAAAATCGGGAAGATATAAGATTTGCGTAATCATCTGAACTAAAAAAAAAAAAAAAAAGTTGTGTAAAACAAACTTGCGCTGACATTAATCTGATAATCTCGCATAACTCAGCAATTCCAAAATTTCACGATTGCATTCGATACGCGGAGTACATATTACAAAGCAAGGCATTTTATTAATATGGCATAACTCAGCTATCCCACTAATCCAACTAAAGATACAGATTTTACGCATCATTTATTAATGCTCAAGCGAAATACAGCTTTGCATCAAGCATGATCACGGATTAAGCTAATTTGTCACAATATACAGTCAAACAAAGCGTGCTATGTTGATAATATAGTTTATTTTGGAACGAAACATCTTCGTTACTACAGGCAAGCCTAGCACTCGCAGGCGGATCAGATGATCAAGCCATAATGTCGCTGGTGAGGCCGAGCGCGACCAACGCCACGCGCAGCCGTACTCCCTGTCGTGTCCGACGGTTAACTCAGTCGAGGAATAGTTCGCTGCTGCCTATTTTTGGGCATTATTAGGATTGGCATGGCGTTCTCTGGACCCTTCCTTATTCACTTTGACAAGTGATGATCGAGTGTGCCACAGCCACACCAATGGACGTTGATGCTCTGAAGTCTGAACAGAATTTTTGGCTTGTGAGTATATTTATAAAGTGATTCGTAGCATACAGCCTTGGGATCGAGCTTGTAGTTTGATCTTATTTCAGACCCCAATTGGGGTCTCAACGACAGGAGTAATCGTTTGCAATACAGCTTCTGATAATGAAGCTCGCGCTACAAAGTCACACGGGCTCCTCTCGCTGTTGCTGGTCCGCCTGCACCGGCTTTGCCTTTGCTGACGACGCGACGGCACTTGCAGATTCCTCTTTCTTGCCCCAGAGAACCAGGTACAGTCCTATAATCACAAGGATGGACCCTAGAACACTGCAAGATCGACAGCAGCTTATTACAGTTTTGACTGACGATGTTCAGTTAGGGAGAGGAGACGCAAGCAATATTGCGTACTGTGTTGCAGTACCTTCCAAGGTAGAGTGGCTCATGGAGGATGAACAGATCGATGCCGGCGACGAAGATCTGAGAAACAGGACTGAAGGCAGACGTGAACACAGGGCCTCTCTTCTCCACGCAGTACGTAAGGAGCAGGTACCCAATACCAGATGCCACTACACCCTGACATGCAAGGCCGCATGAGTTTGCATCAACCGATCCTACGACTACAGACTACAGATTATTTTGCTAAAAAAAAAAACTGTGCATGAACTTTGCGAGAGGTCTTACACAATACACCACCGTGACGATCTCGATCCTCCCCTTGAGAGCCCACACCGAGACGCTGTTCCTCTGTATGGACAATGCCAGGGCTCCGGCCTGCAAGAAGCTGAACAACGACATGAACGCCGTCGCCGAGTAGAGAGCCGGGTACTTCCTGGTGAACTTCCTCTGCAGCAGCAGCCACAGCGCGAAACCGACGGCGTTCGCCAGCAGCGAGACCGAGCCGAGCACCCACCGGACTGTGCCGTGCTCGCCGGCGTGGCTCTGGCCGTTGATGGCAGTGGAAGCTGTGGTACTGCCGGGTGATGCGTTGTGGGTCAGTACTGAACCCTTGTAGAAGGTGAGCATCATAGCGCCGCTGAGTGATATCAGTGTTCCTGAGATCTTGGCACTGCCTGACCTGCTCCTCACTTCGAGCGTTTCAGACCTGAAGAAGAGAATTGTTGTAGCGCGTGGTATTTTAAATCTCTTATAATCAAGTGGAAAAGGTTTAAATCAAATTAATCTGAAAAAATTTAAACACGGTTTTTTCTACCTGAAAGCTAGTGATATCAGGAAGGTGACCACTGGAAGCATATTAGAGAAAGTTGCAGCGAAGGTTGCTGTTGTGTACTCCAATCCGACGAACAATGTGTACTGAAGCAGCACCGGCCTGCGGCGAGCGAAAGTCAGATAAGCAATTCAATCTCTAGGATCACTGATGAAATCAGCAGTGCTTATATATTACCCAATAAATCCACTTAGGAACATGTACATAAAGATTTCAAGTGTGAACTTCGGTCTCGCCTTCCTGAAAATGAAAACAACGACAAGAAAACTGAACAGTAAGTCAAGCAGCAAGGTCGACTAGCAGCTGCTTTGCTATTTAACTTTCTTTGCTAATTTTGACCGAAAACAAAAACCTTTCTTTGAAGTATGCAATGGGGGCAAGGAACACGGTGGCTGCCATCTGCCGGAAAGTGATGAGGACCAGACGGTTCATCCCTTGGCTCAATGCCTGCTTGAGCAGCGCGGTCATGACGGCGATCACGATGTTGGTGGTGACCATCGCTGCCGTCGGCATCCACTGCTCCGCGCATCCTGCACTCCACATCTCACTCAAGCTCAAGCTAGCAGCCGGATCGCTAGAGGGCTGCTTTGATCTGATGGCTTTTCGTGCCATGGTTTTATAGGGGTTATCGATGTCTTCACGGCATATATGCAAGCATGTTTCCGATCTGTTTGGTTTCAGTAACACGTGACGAAGAGTATGGGGAGGGGAGAGGAGGAGAAGCATCGCTGATGCCTATTTGCTGACGCAAGAATATTTGCAGCCTGGAAGATTTGGCAATGTTCAAGCAAATTGCTGGACCGAGTGAATCAGATGACGTGGCTTTAGGTAGTGCACTGGAGCATTACAGAGGTCTTAAAACTTTTTTATCAGTTTTGGCAAACAGGTACGACATGCGATCCTGCATCAATCTCTTCCCCTGTAGAGCATTGGATGCTGTTTTTCAGCGTCCAAACGTTAGCATGAATCCGTTTTAGAGCCTATTTTAAGAACATGCAGGAAAACATCTTTTCTTTCAGTGATGGAGCACAAAAATCCAATGCCATTTGTCTGTGCTTTGATTAGCAAAGATTGCTTTAAGTCCAAATCAGATTACAAAAGCATTGATTCGCCGCCCTCACAGGAGCATTGGTCAATTAGTACGTCCTTCGTGCGAAGTTGTATATGTTTGTTTTTCTCATGGTTCATGTTCAATGTTAGGACAGATGAAGATGTTCTGCCGTACTGAAGTATGCGTACAATATGCTGTCATTCTCTAGCATTTTAAGATTACTGATTCAATTGTTGATAGCATAGTATTGCTAATTTCCATGGTTAGTCACAATTTCCATTTTCTCATGCTCATGTTCAGAGTGAGAGATAAGAAATATTCTGACGTATTGAAGCAGGAGTAAAGTTTTGCCGCGCCATTCTCTTGCTTTAAGATTAATGACTGAATTTTGGGTAGCATAATATTGCCACTTCGATGGTTAGACACAACTCACAATAACACAAATCAGATCATCTTCATCAACATCCCCCAACGCTCCATTGANNCCCCCCCCCCCCCCCCCCCCCCCCCCCCCCCCCCCCCCCCACACACACCTCTCCCCGGGTACCGAATACTGCAGTATTCCACAAGCAAAACGCATGCAAGTGCACTAGCCCTCAGAAGAAAAAAAAGAAATTAATCCTAAAAGTATTGTATATATCATTTTTCTCATAATTTCCATCTAGAGGGTACTATCTCCGTTCCAAAATATAAGCATTTTTTGTTTGATCAAAGTCAAATTTTTTTTAAGTTTGACTAATAACATCTGAAAAATTAAATTATTTCTTATATTTTGAAACAGAGGGAGTAGTAAAATTGTAGAGCATGTTTCACAATCCAAAGCATCTTGTGTTTGGGTCCTCATGAATTGACTTGCTTCTCCTTGTCTTGTTCCTCTTCTTTGGCAGCTACGGCCGAAGCATCCCTGTTCTTTCCCCACAGAAGAATATATAGGCCCATAATCATCAGTGTGGATCCCAGCACACTGCAAGAGCAAAACAACAAAATACAAAAGTGATGTCATTTGAACCATCCGTTGCAATTCCAGCGCTGGAAGAACCAAAGCATACCTTCCGAGATAGAGGTTCTCATGGAGAAAGAAGAAATCTATCATGGCAACCATAATCTGAATGATGGGAATGAAGGACGAAGTGAATACTGGCCCTCTCTTCTCGACGCACCATGTCATCAGCACGTAGCCCACACCAGACCCCATAATTCCCTGTAAACATATACTCCTATTTGATTGTTTGAAGAAACAACGGAGAAGGACTGACAGAACATGTATGCTATTTTAATTTTTCCATTACAGACAATGACATAATTAAGAAAGCCCTGATGAAATCTGATTTAGTTTAGTTTAAACTGTTATTGAATAAATTTAAGAACAAGGATTCAGCTTGTGATGAACAATAAGTTTAGTGCATGTACTATTGCCTATCCAAGAATTGTCTGCTTAGTGTTTTGGAGGATTGGATTAGGATCTTTCGTATCTGTGAAATGGTGTTTATGTACTTTCTGTAATGTCTAGCTAGAGTCATTATCAGAATTCCTTTTTCTTGTCAAGGTACTTCGCAATTTATCAGAGTGCTGTTACTGCCATGCATACCAAGGCGCTTGACCAAGTTGTTAAATGGAGCACTTACAAACACGAAAGGGAAACCTTGTAAAGATACCAAAAGAAATTACAAGAAAATGAAGCCATCTTACCGTATACAAGACAGCAATGATCTCCACAGGCCTTGTCAGAACCCACACTGAGGTCCGCCTTTGTATCGCCGCCGTTAGAGTCCCTCCTTGAACAGAGCTGATCAAGAACATGTAGGCCGTGCTGGAGTAGAGCGCCGGGTACTTCTTGGTGAGCTTGGACTGCAGAAGAAGCCAGAAAGAGAAGCACAGGCAGTTCGCCAGTAGCGCTAGAGTGCCCAGCGTCCAGCTTTTCTTGCTAGGCTCTGCATGGTGATCTGCAGAGCTCAGTGCTGATGACTCAACTTGGTGTGTCAAGGCGACACCCTTGTAGACGGTTAGGAGCATGACGCCGGCGAACGACATGAGCGTTCCGACGATCTTTGCCACCCCTCCCTTGCTCTTCATGTTCAGCGACTCCACCCTGCATGAGGGAGCAGTTTTGTTCCAGGGTTTCATATCAGTCTTTCAGAGATCAACTGCCGGAGGCACTGCTGGAATAGTAGTAGTTCTACCTTAGTAAGACTGCAATGAGGAAAGTGAGCACAGGAGCCATGTTGGTAAAGGTTATGGCAAACGTTGCAGTTGTGTACTGCAACCCGTAGAAGAAGGTGTACTGAGAGAGCGCGGCGCTGATCAATACAAGGAAATAAATAATTGATTACGGATAAACAGAATAAATCATTTGGAAAAAAAGGGTTAATTATCAAGTGAAGTGATTATGGGGTCCGAGACTGTACCCAAAAGCTGCGCTGAAGAAGAGATACACAAGGATCTCAAGAGTGAGCTTTGGCCTTGTGCTCCTGAAAAGAAGTGAACGTTTTTCAGATTCAGCAGTGGCATATATCACAGCTGCCTAATAAATTCTGAAATATAGTCACATTTTACTGATGTAGTAGTACCGTTCTTTGAAGTAAGCGATCGGAGCGAGGACGACAGTGGCCACCAGCTGCCGCAGCGTGATGAGCACGAGACGGTCCAGGCCCTCCTCGAGCGCCTTCTTGATCAGGGCTGTTGTGGCGGCAGAGATGAGGTCAAAGACCAGCATAGCCATCACCGGTTTCCACTCGTCCATCCTCGACATTGTTGTTGTGGCCTTTTTCCTTGTTGCGCTTGCCACTCACTCACCTGAATTTATTGCTATAACAATGCTCTTGTCGTCGACTATTTATAGACCTTTTCCTTGTGCTGCTGCTGCTGCTGCTTCTTCTCTGAAAGAAAAGGGAGACGTGCGGTTATACACACAATATATTACTCACAGTTTAATTTAATCAAAAAGCAAAAGGTGAACACACATAGCACTCACATTCAACTGGTAGATTAAAGAGCATCTTGTGAGACATCAACGAACCCAATCGACCGGCATGTAAAAGTGAAACTGAAAATTCTCTCAAAAATTTGATACTGACATTGTTTTCAATTTCTTCAGCACCATGAAAAGTTACTGATGAGATGCCGTGTGTGCAATTGACAGCATAAATGTCTTGTTTTTCGCGAATGTGAGAGTAGGGGTGGAAGACAACGGAGAGTGGTTAAAAATTCTATGGATCGGAGCACTAGCAAACCGAAGCATCAAAAAGATCTGGTGGGTTAATTGCTTGCACAGTTAATTTGGTGAATTGAGTCACTTGAGCAATGAGCATATGCAGTGGCAGTGCCATGTCTGAAGGCAAGAAGAGCCAATCCGAAGTAAAGCAGGAGAGGTAGTGGAGTGATCACCTCTCCGACCGTACAATACATGAAAGGTATCTGCTGCCTCATCCACCACCTTCTTCCATTCCATACCATACCTGAATATATGATCAACTGCCTCACTCTCATCAGTTTCATCTCTCGTTTTTTATAATTTGGTAGGGCATCGGTCTCAGTACTTGCTTGTTACTGGCTGAAATATGGTACTCCAGTAGCTAGTGTGAGAGATGCATAGCAGGTAGGGTGGCTCATATGATGATGCATTGATCAGAAAAGAAATCCCATCCCGTATCTCATCCGCTCATCGTGCATAAAGATGAAACTGAAAGACCAACAGAAACCTTCCAACTGCAAAGCAGCTAAGAAGAGGAACTGTCGGCAAAGCGGTTATCGCGACGCGGCATGTGCACGTACGCCATGGTGACACTGCATGCACTTGGCTACAATTGCATTCGTCCAATATAGTCCATGAAGGAAATTAAGCAAGTGGCCGGCTGGCATCGTCAGAGAGTTCATGAATTGAAGCTCCTTGTCAGTTTCAATCAGTGGTAACTAACAGGAACAACTGAACGACTTGCTGCTAACTGCATGCAACAATGGTTTCAGATATCATCCTGAGAATGAGATTAAAAGCTACTAGCACAGTTCGTCACCTGAATCAATATATAGGTAGAAACATCTTAATTAGTTACCTAGCTCATATATAGCATTTCACAATGTATGCAAGAGATCGAGGTCGATCTAAAAGACTTGACTAAAACACATGCATATATATCGATAAAGGTTCATCTTTAGTTGGGTTCGATAGGGATGTTGGGGCATGGGCTCTCCCTTCCCCTGTGACTATCGTCTTTAGTTATCAGGAAAGGAAAAGAAGCTTTGCCTTGTGCGCTCGTAAAGTCGCAATCTGGATCAGCAGAGGGCGCCTTTTTTGGAAGAGGAGGAGGAAGAAGAAGATCATACTATAAGATTCGAAATGCTCTTTCATAGACTATTCATGAGCTTCACACTAAAAAACTTAACGGAGTCATTTTCAAGATAGACTTTGAAAAAGCTTATAATAAAGTTAAGTGAACTTTTTTGCAACAAACTCTAAGAATGAAAGGGTTCTCTTCCAAACGGTGTAAACGGGTAGACCAATATGTAAATGGGGAAGTGTGAGCGTCAAAGTTAATGATGATATTGGTCACTACTTCCAAACTAAAAAAGATTTACGTTAAGGAGATCCAATGTCTCTAGTTCTTTTTAACATATAAGCAGATATATTAGCAATTCTAATAAAAAGAGCCAAAGAAGATGGGCAAATTGTTGGGATCATTCCCCATTTAGTGGATGATGGTCTATCAATTTTACAGTATGCTGATGATACTATTATTTTTATAGATCATGATATAGAAAAAGCAAAAAACATAAAACTAATGTTAACAACTTTCGAACAACTATCAGACCTCAAGATAAATTTCCATAAAAATGAGATTTTCTGTTATGGTGAGGCTAAGGAAGCATCAAGCCAATGTACCAAGTTGTTTGGTTGTAATATGGGGGAATATCTATTTAGATACCTGAGTATTCCAATACACCATAAAAAAACTATTAAATAGTGATTGGCGTGTCATTGAAAAAAGATTTGAAAAGAAGCTAAATTGCTGGAAGGCAAAGTACTTATTATATAGTGGACGTATCACTTTGATTAATTAAGTACTAAATAGTCTTCCAATGTTTATGAT
>BCLG01002819.1:0-46305 GCA_001602295.1 Zoysia matrella | reverse complement strand
CACTCTTCACCGCTGCCGCGTGCCTCGCCACGCGCCCCACAAGCACGGATGCCGCGGCCGCGTGCCCCACACACGTTGCGCGCAGTCGTCGCGAAATCGGCACTGCCGCCCCATCACCCTATCGGCATTGAAATCCCAGTCGCGCTCCTCTCCTCTCTCTTCCCTCTCTGAGCCGAGCCGAGGACCATTCACCGCAAAATCGAACTCCAATTTCATTTTTTCCCCTTTTCCCTGCTGCACCGGATGCCACCGAAATTCCTAGCATCCGAAGCTTCCCTCGGCCTCCTTGGCGCTCGTGGAGCTCCACTGTGACTTCATCCTCTGACGCCGAGCATCGCCTCTGCAGGTCGAGTGCTCACCGACGACAGAACTCTGCGGTGCTTCTCCGACCAACCTAAGCGAGCCAGGAGACCCAGGGGACTGCACCGCTGCTTCTCGGCTACTCGGGCCCCATCTCCGACGCGCTATCCCCTCCTGCACCGAACGCCACTACCGCACGTTGACACTCTCCGCCGTGAGCTCGCCCCGGACCTCCGCGGAAGCCGAAAACACCCTAAGGTGAGAGAGGCTCGAGTTCCTCTTGCTCTCGGACCTTTTCCTGTCAAGTTCCCGCCCACGGAACCGGAGTTTTGTGTGTCCGGCGAGCCGCCCGCATGGCGCCACCGTCCCTGCCAAGTCTGGCAGGCGATGAGCCCATCGGCTGGCCGCTGGCCGTTGGATCGTTGTCGTACGGCCACGATTAGATCAGAGCCTACACCCTTGGTCGATTAAATCACAGCCATCCACTCTCGAGTACACGGCCCAGATTAGATCAAGTTCTTTAAAATCTTGGCCGTCCACCTTGAATCCGACGCTTCAGATTGAATCCAACTTAACTTCACTCTATGTAAAATCTTAACCGTTCACAAGAGATCCAACGGCTCAGAGCAGATCAGACTGTCGGCCCACTTTAAAATGATACGCGCACACACGGCCCACCTGTCAGTCACAGTAGATAAAAGCTAAGCACACACACTGGTTCGCACACAGAAATATGTTTTCGTAACATTTTCCTTTGAAGAATAATTCTGCCAAAATAAGTTAAATATCCTTTTGCATCTAGGCAACTCCTATCCAGTAAAAATATAATTTAATGTTACTGTTTTATAAAAAAAAACCCAGATTATATTATAGTAATTAACAGTTAGTCCAAATAATAATATATGAACCCCTGAACTTTTTCAAATTTTCTAATAGGACCCCGACAACTTTCTTATATCTACAGACAAGTCCCTGGCGACTTTCTAAAAATATCAACTAGGTCCCTAGAGCTCCCCACGTCTTTAAAATACCATATCTTTTGATTCATAATTCCGTTTTTAGCGATTCTTGAGCTCATGCGTTCGTTTCGACATGATAATTTAACCTAAATACAAATAATCCCTGATAATTATTCGATATAATCCATACCGACCAAGTCGCTCCTGTTCCGCTTCCACTTAGAAATCCAGCGAGCACTTCCTAAACAATAATCCAAAGCCCACTTCTATCCTGTCATGAAACATTCCCTTTCTATTTTGAGTTTTATTGGAATTATTTATTTACTCGTTTTTAGCTTTTTATTGGATTATGTTAGTTTGCTATTCATTTGTCATTTGATTTCAATAGTAATTCACATATAATTATATTACCCATAGGCTTGGATCATAGTTAGTGCGCATCCCACTTTTATTAGCCTGTTTAGTACACGCACGACTTGATAAATATAGAAATGCACTTATAAGATAAATCAAGTGATTAGTTATAAGTTATTAGAAACCAACTGTGCGCATACTGTTAAAGTAAGTAATTAATAGTAACTATGGGTTCATCCATTTATAAGCTAGATAAATATACTTTAATGAATTTAGCGATCAATCGCTAGCATATGGTATTAGCTAGAAAATGCTACACATGAAATAATGCTTAAAATAGTACGCCACATACTGGGTACACTCATAACACTACTTTATACGAATTATATTCGTATAAAGGCGTGAGTGCTGTAGATGCTTGTCACGCACATGGCTTAACATTCTAATTAATTATGCATCAAGTAGACACGACATAGAATGAACTTAATAGTTGAACATTCATCTTTTAGTATATACCGTTAAAACTAATGCATGCATGAAATGCCACACCAGACCGTAGCACACACTTGGCACACCCTAATATAGGTTCATCCTAGCGTGAAGGCCTTAGTGCCGCAAGTACACTAAACAGTGCATGTACACGCTTAGCTATCTATATGTCCGCACCAGCACTAAAATGTGTACGCATGAATTTAGATTATAATTGCTAGCTGCTAGCAAATAACATTAAGATGCACATAAAATAATGAGCCTTGCACCAAGCACGCTATCAGCGCACGCCTTATATGAGTTCTCTCATAAGGGCATTCGTGTTATTTACGCAAGGACATGCGCATGCCACTCTGTCGTGCAACATCATGCACGCAGTTTGTGCAGTTGCACCCGTGCACACACTCGTCGTCAGGGAAACCCGATGACTATAACAATGGCTCCATGTATATATGTAGTCGCTAAGAAAGTGCAACTACACGGCACACACCGGATTCATACACGAGTCCATATCACAGAAACACTCACAACGCACTCACGATATAACTTAACCACTAAATATAATGAGTCTAAATTGCCGGCTAATAATGAATAGTCCTAAATTAAGGGTACGCATAAAATGGCACACGCTTAGCTTTGCTTGACTTGCAGTATATCGTTTTGTATGAGTTCACACCTGCATAGTTTACCTACGTAATCCTTCAACGCTAAACAAATGCATCTTAATACAAACCTAGTAGTCAAAAACTAACTCATAGTAAATAACATTAAGATAGGATTATACATGCGATGAAGCACTTTGCACCAAGCACACAATCAGTACATGCACTTCATGGATATCCACCATAGAGGCATTCACACTGATTATACTACAGCACCTGCATGCACATTACCACTAGCATACACCCATTTGTGGCGCCCTTGCATGCCTTGCACTAGGTTTTCCCTCGCGGCGTTTAATTGGTTCTTATTCGGAGTTCATCAGATCTTATCGATTTTTCTCGAGCTTTGTTTATTTTTGTGGTAGTTTTATTAGGCGTATTTTATCGCGTAGATAACGCTGAGTGTAAGGAAGAGTCAAGAGGAGCCAGAAGACCTCGTGTAAAGAGAAGCACGAAGATTTGTACGCGAAGCCAGAGACCGAAGGTTAGGATCTTGAAGAAGAGCCTCCGACCTCAAGCTCCGAAGATTAGGAGTTTGCAGGCAAGCTCTAACCCCCCCCCCCTCCTTGACTATATTGAACCTATGTTTTGCGAATGCTCTTATAGTGCCTATCTATACTGCTATGCATGATATTTTGATTTAAAATATTGTGTTAGTTATAATCCTAATTGGTTGATTGATATATTGATATTAATGTCAACTACTAGACATTAATATTAATTACCTTGATTACCCGTTGACGCCACCACCCTTGTTAACCATAGGAGTTCTGTCGTTAAATTTTTTTAACGAGCGAAAAGTTGCCTTGATATTAGAATGCTTAGGAACCCTCTGTGATGCTACGCATCACTACACTACTCACCAATATTTTATAAAATGCATTAAAATGTGCTTGGTGGTGTGTGTAAAATAAAATGGATGGGTGATAGAACAACTGGTGCTAGGTGAAGATTGGGTATTTCTGGTTGGGGGGCGAGGCTTGTGCTTTGTGCATGGTGATTGGAGAATAGTTATGTGTTTAGCGATTAGTTGTGTGCCTTGATAGGATCCACCTCTCGTGGATAGCGCTTGCCCTAACCGCATAAGGACCGGTTCGTTAGCGCTCAGCTTAGTGATTACGTGCCATCACAGAACCTGTACATATTGGGTAGGACTTATCCTAACTTATTGGCATCTATCGTATGCTCCACTTGGCAACCAGCAGGGCACGGGGGACCAAGGGTGGATACTCGGAGATGTATGTACCCGAGCGACTCCGAGGAAAAAGAAGTACACGGGCTCAGCGTATCTGAGCCTAGGAGGAAAATGAAGTATCGGAAAACTCAAGAAAAGTGAGTACTTGAGTTTTAGCCTTTGGTTTGCTTCTCGAGGTGCACATACGAGGATATTCGGATAAAGTGGGACTAGCGTTACGTTTCTCTCCAGCTAAGAGAGCGTAGCCTATGGGTACAGTGTATAACCTCTGCAGAGTGTAAAATCCTTTCAAAATAGCCGTTGTCACGGTATTGACACACTATGTTTGATCACTCTACGATTAGTCTTTTATAATATCCTTGATTGTGTGTGGGTGTAGATGCCCGTGATTTGGAAAAGTGTTTGGATTAGGTATTGGAGACCCTTCCAGTTAAAATTTGGGAACTGACGGGAATGGTTTATTCTCTCGCAGGTCCACCCACTAAAATATAATAAGAAAATATTTTATCTTCTCTGGTATAAACCTTCTATAGTGAACCCTACATAAAACTGGATTTTTGCAAAGTAACCCAATGCCTTTCCTTGCTACAACCAAATATATATCTATATATATACCCATGCTTAGTGTTAGAGCTTGTTGAGTACCTTATGTACTCACCCGTTTGCATTTGTGATTTTAGATAGAGAGAGCAGCGTAGAAGACGACGTGCTGGGTTTTCGTTCTGCTTTCTAAGTTTGCTTGTAGATTTGAGTCTTGATTTCCTTTGCTTGCTTCGCTTTTAGCTAGTCAACTGGTGTTGGTGTTGGATCATAGAGATACTCACCGCGTTGTCGCTAAAAGTTCTGTCTCAGATATTCTTTTTTTTTATTTCGAAGTATGCTTTTGATATACATTATGTTGTGTATATGCATATCAGCTACTAATCCAGAGACTGATACGTGTTGTACAGTGCATCCTAAAAATAAGGTGTGACAGATGGTACCCAAACTCGATTTTGAAAGGATACTTGGAGTGGTGTGAGACCACTTAAAGAAATATATCCCAACCTTTACCAAGTGGTTCATAGACGGCATGGTACTGTAGCATCAATTTTATCAAGTGAACCGTGGAATGTATCCTTTTAGAAGGAGTCTAGTGGGAATCAAGCTCTTCGAATGGAAGAAGCTAGTTGAGAGAGTATCACAAGTTAACATATCTAATGAAAGAAATACTTTTAGATGAAAGTTGCATAAGAGTGGCGCCTTTATAGTCCACTGTATGTATCAATTTCTAATAAATCAGGGAGCACCCTTTTATCATAAATATATTAGGAAGTTGAAACTTCCTCTAAAAATAAAAATTTTCCTTTTGTACCTCTCTACAGGGGTAATATGAACAAAAGATAATTTAGCAAAGCGTAATTGGAAAGGAAGTAAAAAATGTTGTTTCTGTAACAATGAAGAAATTATTCAACATTTGTTCTTTGATTGACATCATGCAAAAAATATTTGGAAAGTAGTGCATACAACTACAGGTATAACTCCACCATATTCTATATCACAGATGACGGGAGGTTGGCTTAATTGGGCTAACACAAAAGAAAAAAAGACTATTTTTGTTGGGATTGCAGCGTTATTTTGGGCCATATAGTGTTCCCGAAATGATATTTGTTTTAAGAAATCAAATTAGACATTATTTTAACAGGCTACATTCAGGGGAACTTTACTGGCTTCGTTATTGGGTGATGCTTCAGCCTGAAGACATAAGAGAGCAATTTAAAAAAGTGAGTGCAGCTCTAGAAGTCACGGCCATGGAAGTATATTCGGTTCACAGATGAAGAATACATTACAGAATTGAGGCTTACTAGTTTTTTTTCTCTTTTGTTTGTTTTTTGCTTTGTTTGTGTGGATCCATTCAAAGAATTGGAAAAGTTGTAATAAAAATTAGGCTACGTTCTTTATGCAAAGGCCGAAAACATGTTATGTTTCCTTTATCTTAAAAAATATATTTTGCACGACGAAGCTAGATTAGATCTTGTCGGTGTTCTGACCACTCTTCGTATTCGAATGGCCTAGTCTACGAAAGAGACTCAAATGTTAACCTGATTCGAGCCGTCGAGAGGCGTAATACCCTACGTCCAGGGACAAGAGAGATCAAATCATATGAACTCAAGAACACGAATACAATGCGGAAGGGCCTTGGCTCGATCAAGAACCCTAGCACGCATTTGTGGATGTTGTTACAGTGGAATATAACTTGTCTTTCGTCTTATCGTAGCGTCCCTAGTGCCCCCTTTTATATAAGGCTGATCCAGAGTCACATGACCGGACCATGGTTACTCAGATAAACCAGGGTTACGTGGCTTGCCGTCTACGGAATCGGGTGACCCCCTGACGGGTGGGCCACAGTCTTCGGTTGGTATGGTCTTCTGACGCCCGCTGGCGTGTGGAGCAGACGGTCGGCGTCCTCCGTTCGTCCTGTTGTCCACCGCGGAGGGACAAAAGTTACTTTACCGCTTGGCTTTACTGCCCAGTGGGCAACTTTACCTCTTGCCGGATTGCTTTACGTGCTTCTGGAATGCTTTGCCGTCCTGGCCAGGCTGCTTTACTGTCTTGGACTGTTGTACGTCGTCAGAAATCTCTGCGCCTGCTAGGCATGGCCGTTGGAGCGGTGGCCGACCCTTGGGCGGGCGGTCGGGCTTTGTCGTCGTCCAATCTCGTCCTTCGAGGGTTGGGATGGCGTTTGGCGGTTCCGACGTTAGTGCTGGAAGCGGTCGGCTTCAATTTCCCGACCCCTAAGTTTGAGCCATCGTATTTGATTTGCCTAAGTCCTTCGCGGGCTGTAGATGGGCTGTGGGCCGCAGTTTGTAAGTGGGCCTTTACGTAGAGACCGGGTCCGTAAGTACCCGGGGCATACTATCCCGACAGATCTGTATATAGTACCGCTGGATGGATAGAGTCGCATGCTTTTTATATATTTTTTATCCAAGAAAAGGCTCTCATTGTTGCAATCAGACGCACATCGTGGACTTGTGATTGCATGGATGTTAGCTTCACGGCTCGTACGGCATGCCGGCCAAACACTTTTGTTGAGGCTTGGAAAGCTAATCAAATCATTCCTGTTACCTCCGCCTCGGGGATCGAAGCTTGCTCGCTGAATGCCGCCTCGACCAGTGGGTCAGCGGCATCATCTTTGAGCTTGATCGTTGGCTTGAAGAGGACCTCGAGGAAAACGTTGTCTGAGACCGGATCTCGCCCCGACGCCATCCGAGTGAGGGTGTCGGCTGCCTCGTTGTTGCGACGTAGAACGTGATGGAGTTCGAGCCCGTCGAACTTGTCTTCGAGCTTGCGAACTTTCTGTCAGTAAGCCTCCATCTTGGGATCTCGACAGCTTGATATCTTCATGGCTTGGTTCACGACGAGCTCGGAGGCCATACAGCAATGCTTCATATTCTACAGCGTTGTTGGAGACAAGGAAGTGGATCTGCAGTACGTACCGAAACTTGTCTCCCTTGGGAGAAATAAGGATGACGCCAGCCCTCGAGCCCTTCAGCCGACAAGAGCCGTCGAAGAATATTGTCCAGTGCTCGAGGCCGACGGGGCTCGGCAGTTCTTGAGCCTCGGTCCACTCGACGATGAAGTCGGTGAGGGTCTGAGACTTGATGGCTTGCCGAGGCACGTAGGTGATGTCGTGGCCTAAGAGCTTCATAGCGCATGTGGCGATGCGTCTGACCATGTCTTTGCCGTTGATGATCTCCCCGAGTGGGAAGCTTGTCACCACCCTAATGGAGTGGCTGTCGAACTAGTGGCGAAGCTTACGACTGGTGATGAGGATCGCGTAGAGTAGCTTTTCCACTTGGGTATAGCGGGTCTTGGCATCGACGAGCACCTCGCTGATGAAGTAGATGGGCCGCTGGACCTTCAAGGCCTGACCCTCCTCTGACTGCTCAACGACGAGGACAGTACTGATGACCTTCGTAGTTGCAGAAATGTAGAGGAGCAGCGGCTCACCAGGGGTCAGAGTAGTCAGGACTGGCGGTGTAGATAACATAGTCTTCAATTGCTCGAATGCTTCCTGGGCCTCGGCGGTTCAGGTAAAGCGGTCAGACTTTCGAAGAAGCCAGTAAAAAGGCATGGCCTTCTCACCCAGGCGGGAGATAAAACGGCTGAGTGCCGCCAAGCACCCAGTGAGCTTCTGTACCCCCTTGACGTTGTTGATGGGTTCGAGGTTGCGGATGGCGGCGATCTTCTCGGGGTTGGCTTCGATGCCGCGCTCGGAGACGACAAATCCGAGGAGCTTGCCGGAGGGGACGCCAAAGATGCACTTCTCGAGATTGAGCTTGATGCGGAACTTTCGGAGGTTGACGAAGGTTTCCTCCAGCTCCTCAATGAGGCCAGCCGCTTGTCGAGTCTTGATGACGATGTCGTCGACGTAGACTTTTAGGTTCTGACCTAGTTGGTCGTGTAAGCACTTCTGCATGCAGCGCTGATACGTGGCCCCAGCCTTCTTGAGGCCGAAGGGTATGGTGACGTAGCAGAATGAACCGAACGGCGTAATGAAGGACATAGCCGGCTGGTCGAAGCCGCGCATAGATATCTGATGGTACCCGGAGTACGCATCAAGGAAGCTAAGGGTTTCGCAGCCGACGATGGAATCGACCATCTGATCTATGCGCGCAAGGAAAACAGATCCTTTGGGCATGCTTTGTTGAGACTTGTGTAATCAACGCACATTCTCTATTTCCCATTTTTTTAACCATTACAGGGTTGACAAACCTTTTTGATGAACTTAGCATCAAGCAGCTTGGCGATCTACTCCCCTATGGCGCGGCGCTTCTCGTCATCGAAGCATCAAAGTCGTTGCTGCACCGGTCGGGAGCCGGGGATAATGTTCAGAGAGTGCTCGGCGATCTCTCTCGGGATGCCTGGCATATCAGATGGTGCCCAGGCGAGGACATCCCGATTCAGGATGAGAAAGTCGACGAGCGCGCTTTCCTATTTGTCGAAAAGCGCTATCCCGATCTTGGCCTTCTTAGTCGGGTTGGTGCTGTCGAGCAGGATCTCTTTGGAGTCGTTGGCCGGCTCGAAGGATGTAGAGGTTTAAAGCTTGGAGTCGAGAGTTGCAGTCAGCACCTGGGACTTGCGGATCTCTTCCAGTTGGGCCAACCCTGCAAGGGTGACGGCCAGCTCGTAGCTTTTCTGCTCGCAAACGAGAGCGTGCTTGAAGCGAGACGTCACAGTGATGACCCCTTTGGGACTTGGCATCTTGAGCTTGAGATAGATGTGGTTGGGGATGGCCATGAACTTGGCGTAGGTGAGTCGGCCAAGGATGGTGTGATAGACGCCGGAGAAGTTGACCACTTCGAAGGTGAGCTTCTCCATCTTGAAATTGTTTGCGGTCGCCGAAGGGGACCGGCAGAGTGATCCATCTCAAAGACACTGCACTGCCCCCAGGGATGACCCCGTGAAATGGAACGTTGATCGGGCGGAGGTCGAACTCCGAGAGCTTTATGGCTTTGAAGGTGTCGATGTAGAGGATGTTGAGGGCGCTGCCACCGTCCATGAAGAACTTGGTCAGACGCGTGGTGCCGATGATCGGATCGAGCACCAGGGGCAAGCGCCCCAGCTGAGCCACGTAGTCGGGGTGGTCGGATCTGTCGAAGGTGATTAGGGCCTCCGACCACTTGAGGTAGGTGGGCACAGCAGGGTCGGTGAGGTTGATCTCCCGCCACGTCTGCTTCTGGTGGCGTCGTGACTCGTAAGCCACCGGCCCGCCGAGGATCATCAGGCAGTCCTCCGGCTTGAGAAAGTCGTTGTCGGCATTACCCTCGGCCTCCTTCGCAGGAGGGTCAGGATTTTGAGGCTAATGGGAGTTAGGTCGAAAGTGACCTCTGTAGAAGGCTCGCATGAGGTGGCAGTCCCGCAAAGTGTGCTTGACGAGGGTCGCGTGGTTGGTCCAGATCTTGTCGAGCATCTTTTTGAAATGGTTGTTGTGGTCTACCGGCTTCTTTGCTCGGGGTCGGAGCGGCCGCTCGGCGACGCCCACGAACTCCTCGTCGTGCCGGCGGTTCTTCTGCTTTTTGCTGTTCGAGCTGCCCCCGTCCCGACCGTCCCTGCGGTCAGAGCGTCGGTCGGAACGGTTGTCTCTCTTGCGGTCGGCCTTGTACTTCTCTTTTTCCTTTCTCCGATCTCGGTCGAAGTTGGCTTGGACAGCCTCCTCCCCGGTGACGAAGGTGGTGGCGATGTCGAGGAGAGCGTGCGCCGTTCTAGGGTTTTTACACCCCAGCTTGTGGACGAGCGCCTTGGATGTTGTGCCGCAGATAAAGGCGTTGATGACGTCGACGTCGCTCACATCAGGCAGCTCATTTCTCTTACGCGAAAAGCACTGGATGTAGTCGCGGAGCGAGTCACTGGGTTCTGCTTGCATTTCATCCCAAGAGTTACCCGGCGGGTGTAGGTTCCCTAGAAGTTGCCGACGAAGGTGTGACGCAGGTCGGCCCAGTCGTGGATGCTGTCCCCGGGAAGGTGCTTGAGCCACCTCCTGACCGAATCGGACAGGAAGAGTGGCAGGTATTGGATGGCGAACAGGTCGTCGGCGCCACCGGCTCCGCACGCAAGACGATAATCCTCGAGCCAGTGGGCAGGGTTGGTCTCACCAGTGTATCGAACGATGTTGGTCGGAGCGCGGAACCTCTGCGGAAAAGGCGCTCTCCAGATGTGGGACCCGAACGCTCGGGGCCCGACCTCGTCAGGATTGAGACTCCAGACGTGGTCGTAGCTGCGTCGACGGCGGTCGAGAGACCGCTCCCGCCTGGACTCAGCTTAGCGGTCACTCCTGGCTTGCTTCCGTGCGTCGATCGTTTGACAAGCGTCACGGTGCTCTCCGAGGCGCTGGCGAACGTTGCCAGCCGGAGGGTAGGGATCGTGCGCCTCGGTCTGACCGCGGCGGCTATCGCGGGCCGGACTCCGACAGGCGGCGCTCGACCGGTGGAAGCTGTGCGCCTCCAAGTGCTGATAGAGCGATGGTTCAGGTTGTTGAAGCGCGCCGTCAAGGTAGATGCGAAGACGATCGTAGGTTTCCTTGAGCATGGGGTTGTCGGGCGTGGCGAACTCGTAGAGGACGTAAGCCGCCATCGTCAGATTCTCGTACGACGTGTCGAAGGCGGGCGTACCACCGTCCATTATCTGCTGATAAATAGACCAGGCTCGGGCTCGGGCGCCACCGCTCGTCGTAGCGGCACCTTTGCCCTGACCATCGCCCCCGGACGCAAGCTTGCGCCGTAGAGCGTCTTCCACGACAGAAAGAGCGCGACGGTGCGGAGAAAGGTCATCGTCAAGAGCCTTGCCGAGGGTATCGACCTCCGCGGCTTTGTTAGGTTGTATCATGAAGCACTCACGAGACGGGTCATGGCCCAACACATCATGAGGTAGATGACGAGGTGAACGACTGCGAGACGAACGACGCCAAGGCGAACGCCACTTGCGTGGGATCTGAAGGTGAAGCTCGCCGCCATCGTCGGCAACGAAATCCAGACTTTCAAAGCAAAAGGCTTGGCCAGCAGCGAAAGTGGGGATGTTCCACGATCGATCATCACGAGCGATGCCAACCGCGAAACCCCCGAAGAACAGGCGTGAGACCGAGGATGCTCCCACCAAAGCGAAAATCGAAGCCATCGAAAAGCGAAGCGAAAAAACACCACAAAAATCCCCTTCTTGGCGTGCCAACTGTCGGTGTTCTGACCACCGGCCCAGTAAAATTTACGTAATCAGAGGGAGTATTCGTGCGCTCTTTGTATTCGAATGGTCTAGTTTACAAAAGAGACTAAAAGATTAACCTGGTTCGAGCCGCCGAGAGGCGTAATACCCAACGTCCAGGGACGAGAGAGATCAAATCGTATAAACTTAAGAACACGAATACAATACGGAAGAGCCTTAGCTCGATTCAAGAGCCCTAGCACGTGTGTGTGGATGTGGTTACAGTAGAATATAACTTGGCTAACTTGTTTTTCGTCTTATCCTAGCGTCCTTGGTGCCCCCTTTTATATAGGGTTGATCTAGGATCACATGACTAGACTATAGTTACTCGGATGAACCAGGGTTACGTGGCTTGCCGCCTACGGAATCGGATGACCCCCTGATAGGTGGGGTCACGGTTTTCAGTTGGTACGGTTTTCTGGCGCCCGCTGGCGCCTGGAGCACACGGTCGGCATCTTCGGTTCGTCCTGTTGTCCACCGCGGAGGGACAAAAGTTACTTTACCGCTTGGTTTTACCGCCGGCGGGCAACTTTACCTCTCGTCGGATTGCTTTACGTGCTTCTAAAATGCTTTGCCGCCCTGACCTGGCTGCTTTACCGTCTTGTACTACTGTACGTCGTTAGGAATCTCTATGCCTGTCAAGCGTGGCCGTTGGAGCAGTGGCCGCCCCTCGGGCGAGCGGCCGGGCTTTGTCGTCGTCCAATCTCGACCTTCGAGGGTTGGGATGGCATTTGACGGTTTCGGCGTTAGTGCTAGAGGCAGTCAGCTTCGGTTTCTTGACCGTCGTTTTTTATTTGCTTTAAGTACTTTGTGGGCTATAGATGAGCTGTGGGTCATAGTTTTTAAATAGGCTTTTACGTAGAGGTCGGATCCGTAAGTACTCGGGGCATATTATCTTGATAGATGTGTATATAGTACCGCTGGATAGGTTGAGCCGCATGCTTTTTATATATTTTTTTCTCTAGAAAAGGCTCTCGTTGTTGCAACCAGACGCACGTCGTGCACTTGTGATTGGATGGATGTCAGCTTCACGGCTCGTAGGGCATGCCGGCCAGACACTTTTGTTGAGGCTTGGAAAGCTAATCAAATCATTCCTGTTACTTCGGCCTGTTCGACCTGACAGTCATGGGCCACATTGGTACGTACTGTAAGATGCAAGGCCCATTTCGCAACCACACCTTTCGACATCGATTAAGGAGGGAGGACGTGTAAACAGCACTGTCTTATATAATTGATTAGCTAGCTAAAGAAAAAGAAGCAGGTGGATGGACGGAGGTAGCTGAAGAATGGTCATCAGATGCACATGGCGTGCCGGCTGGCTGCAAATGCATGCATCGCCTTGCTCTTCAGTCGAGTCGATCTCGTGCATCAAGTGTATGAATATGACAAGAGGTATGAGCTCACTGTCGCCATGCCCGACAAATATGGAAGGAAGGAGGCTAATGCACGTAGCGAGTACTTCACATGGGCATGTCTCGCTTCTGTTCCCTGATCGATCAGCAGCAGCACCTCGAGTTCAAAGCTTATTTAGCTCGATATGTATACAGTCAGTGTGGTACCTGCATGTACTGTCTGTCTCTGAACGCATCAACTAGCTTTCAACTAATCAATGGACTGTTTGTGTGATTGCAACTGGATCGCTAGCTTTTGATTAATTGAGCTCTCTGAAGCAGCGAGCGTCTTCGTCTTGGAAAGCAACAAGGGCCTCTTGGTAGGAGGCAGCCCGGCCCCTCCCATGACTCTTTGTTTGCTTCCCCGTCTTTCCATCTCCATCTTTGTCGATCCTCCAAAAGATAATAAGAGCTCCCTCCTGAGCTCGCGAGTTACAACATACAAGGTCGAAGTCATCATGGGGTTCCCCGCCGTGGGCTACTGCTCCGAGATGCCCAAGATGGCGCTGCACCTCCTCGTCCTCCTGTCCCAGCTCCGCCGCCTCTCCTCCTGGCTGCTGCGCCTCACCGGCCTCGACGACGACGACCAGTACCACCTGAGCTACACCTACATCCACGACGCAGCAGGAGGAGACCGCATCCTCCTCGAGGAGCACTCCCCCGCGGTGCGCTTCGACTCGCTCGCCGCGTCGGCGGGAGCCGGGCAGACTCTGCCCGAGGGCTGCGCCGTCTGCCTCGCCGACTTCCACGGCGCCGCTGAGGTGCGCCGCGCGCGCGGGTGTCGCCACGTTCTCCACCGCGCCTGCATCGACCGGTGGGCCGCGCACGGGCAAAACAGCTGCCCGCTCTGCCGCTCGCCGCTCCTGCCCATGCCACTGCCGCCGTCCTGAAGGACCTGAACTCAACGAGACAACGAGTATTGCAATTTCTACGTTCCTGTTCCTATTGGGTTTTTGTCTATCTGGAATCAAGAAAACAAAAAATTTCTTAGATTTTAGTGAGGAGGAGTACATAGATGAATGGATGCATACATATGGTACTAGTTTCTTAGTGCTCTGTCAAAAGGATATTTATTATTTACCAGTTTCTGTTTCACTATTATGAAATGAAATGTATATTAAATCTTAGTATTACAGAAGGTGCTTGAGAGTTTCCATAGTTGATAGTGCAAAACTTCTTTTCTTTTCTTTTTTTGAGAGGGATGCAAAAACTTTTGAGATTCTTCGATGAATGGATCACATTCGCAGCCCGGCCCAGGTGTAGGAGCCCACTGGGCTGAAACGGCTAACCTTGTAAACCACCAGGCCCAATAAAATATTCGGTTCCGCGAGGAAGACGACGACGCGAGAGGCATGTCGTGGCAAGTGGGCAGAGAGGCCGTGGAACACGCAGACGACAGGAGACAGACGACGGAGCGGCTGATGCCACGCAGGCCAATCCACAGAATCCGCGCGGGCATCTTCTCCTCGATGCGTGGCCGCAGAATCTCTGGTCGTCGGCTTCGTTTGCGCCACTCACCTCATCTCCCACGAGCTGTTTTACTTTATAGTAATCCGTGAACCGTGAGCTGCAGACCTCAGTCGATACTCGATCCACCGATGGCACCAACCAGCAGCAGCTTCCCGCCGGCGTTATCCCTCCCGCGTCCGCGCGCGCGCCTGCTGCGGACGCGCTGCTGCGAGGACACGCTCGGCGTCCCGCTGCGCCGCGCCCGCGACAAGCAGAAGCAGCAGCTCCTCCTCGCCGCAGCGGAGCAGAGCAACGGCTGGCCTCCGGCTCCGCCGCCCCGGCCGCGGCGGATCGTGCTGGTGCGGCACGGCGAGAGCGAGGGCAACGTGGACGAGACGGCGTACACGCGCGTGCCCGACCCGCGCATCGGCCTCACCGCCAAGGGCTGGGTCGACGCGGAGGACTGTGGCCGCCGGCTCCGCGACCTCCTGTCGTCCTCCGACGACAACGACTGGAAGGTCTACTTCTACGTGTCGCCGTACCGCCGGACGCTCGAGACGCTGCGCGGCATCGCGCGCGCGTTCGAGCCGCACCGCATCGCGGGCGTCCGCGAGGAGCCGCGCCTCCGGGAGCAGGACTTCGGGAACTTCCAGGACCGCGATAAGATGCGCGTCGAGAAGGAGACGCGCCTCCGCTACGGCCGGTTCTTCTACCGCTTCCCCGACGGCGAGTCGGCGGCCGACGTGTACGACCGCATCACCGGGTTCAGGGAGACGCTGCGCGCCGACATCGACATCGGACGGTTCCAGCCGCCAGGGCAGAGGAACCCCAACATGAACATCGTCATCGTCTCCCACGGCCTCACGCTCCGCGTCTTCCTCATGCGATGGTACAAGTGGACCGTGCGACAGTTCGAGGGCCTCAACAACTTCGGCAATGGCGGCACCCTCGTCATGCAGACCGGAGACGGAGGGAGGTACAGCCTCCTGGTGCACCACACCGCCGATGAGCTCAGGGAGTTTGGGCTCACAGACGTCATGCTGCAAGACCAGATGTGGTCAGTGTATAAAGCTCCTACTAGTACATAGGAGTATATAATATCGCACCACGAGCACGCTGATGACTAGTAGAATGATTCTGCAGGCAGAAGGCCGCGAAACCTGGAGAACTCAACTACGACTTCATGACCCACGACCAGTCTTTCTTCGACGAATAACATGCTAATTTCACCTAGCTAGCTCATTATATTTATATGATGCCGTCTTATTAACAGTCACAAGTAATTGTAAACAGGACAAGTTATCGAACACATACTGCTGCTACTTGTAACAAAATTCAGTATTCTATAAAGATACACGTCTTCAAATACTGTAGATGTTTCTATGCTGGCATTCAATTTCGTGTCTGTTTGGAGCTCATCACTAGAATGAGCATTGAAGATAGAGTGCAAGTCTATTGCTACGATGAACAGAGCACTTGTACTGTTTGCTGAACATATGCTGGCCAGGAAAGGATCTGAAGAACAGAGGACAGCTTACATACTGTCAAACAGAGTAACCAATTTGTGCGTACGTACCATTATAAAAAGAAACAATTTTTTGACCTAAGTCTCCTTAACCAAATTACTGTCAATAACAGTAGCTATCCTGCCAAATCATGTAGCGATTGGGATCCCATCAGGTTCCTGTATGGCAGCATGCTCTCTGTTAACGGCCCCTGTCCTTGAAGTCCTTCCAGCGTGAGACGTGCTGCTCTCTGTTGCTGCTGCTGCTGCATCATCGACGATCCAACAAATGGTTGCTGCTGCTCCTGCTGTTGCAGACCTAGATTAAGCGACACTGCGCTGTGATTCTTCCCATGCGTCTGCGCCATGGTTGGATAGTCACGGAACATATGGTCGCTGCCGGACGAGATCATGTAGTTATTAGGGTTTCCAACACTGCAGAGTTGCTGGTTCTGGTGGCTTATTTCTCCTTCTCCAAGCATTGTTGTTGTGCTCCCCTCGGCTTTGACGATTGCGGCGGTGTCGCTAGGGTTTTGTTGGTTCACTTCCTCCATGTACATGTCCTCTATCATTGGCTTCCACAGCCTCACCCGTGCGTTGATGAACCAATTGGAAACCTAAAAATTGAATATCGTTGTTGATGTGAATTAAAGGATAAAAACCATTCTTGTCTGAAGAGATTTGATCGTCAAATGGAGGTGTAGTACCTGGCTTCTCGACAGACCGGTTTGGCGCGCCAGAATGTGCTTGTCCACGTCATTTGGGTACCTGCGGTGGATTATGTTTGAATATTGGTCTTTCGAAAAAATTATGTTTGAATTTTGCAGTATGCCAAGCCAATTATATGCACAGTGATGATGAAACGGTGTTCATACGGGTGGAGGAAGTGTTCGAAGAGCCAGGCTCGGAGGACGGCGACGGAGCGCTCCGGCAGGCCTCGCTGCGGCCTCCAAGGGTAGTTCTCGACGGCGGCGGGCTGCTGGAACGCGCGCTGCTGCCTGAGGCACTGGTCCAGCACCCTCAGCCTCGGCGTGTCCCCTTTCGTCGCGCCCGCCGGCGCCGACGCGTCCCTGTCGCCCATGGCCTTCTTCAGCGCGCGCACCTGCGCCACGACCGCGTCCCGGAGGCATCGGAAGTGGCGCGACATGGCCTGCCGCGCCAGCCTCGTGTACACCTGGGCCGCGCCGGCGCCGGCCACCGCCTCGAACGAAAGCTCCACCGACCTTATCTGCTCCCGGTAGCGACGGTACCTCCTGTCAACCTGCAGTGCAGTTTGTTGTTTCAATTCAACTCACTTCAATTTTTTTCTAGGAAAATTCAACCTTCATGCATCTCTAAGGAATGAAGAGTAGCTACTGTTTAATCGAAGAGAAGCTTCGATCGGAAAGCACATAATTGCCAGTGCGATCGAAGGTCACTAGCGCCTCCAGTGTTGCCAATGTCGACATGCACTGTTCTTGTCCGTGTCGATCCCTTACGAGGAACGTAACAAGCGTTGCAACCATGTAAATATTTTTTTTTTTAAAAAAAAGGCAACAATAGCTAGCGCTTGACAATTACGAACCAACCTCAAACGTTGCTAAAAGTAGAAATAAGTTTCCATGCATGCATGCAATGGTAACTAGCTACTTCTAGTTACGGTAAAGCGAGAATTAACCATACAGGATTGCATGACGAGACCGTCACCTACCTCTGCAACCATTGACATGAGCCTGGCCTTCCTCCTCTCAAGCTCCAGGACAAACATGGTGGAGCTCTGGGACGGGCTGCCCCACAGCCCAGACGACAGCGCCTCCACGTCGTCGACCCACTTACCGGCAGGAGCTCTCTGCTTGTCGACCATGGCGTGGAAGTCTCCTCCTCCAAGGCTGCAGAACTCACCGAGCAACTCCTGGACAGGGCCCAGGTACCTGGAGCTCCTTAGATGGAAGAACGTCTGCATGCTCGCTGGTGCTGCAGGCACGTGGAGCTGCGTCGGAGGCGCCACCGACACTACCGCAGCCGTGACCGGTTGCTGATGATAGTTGAACAGGGAGAGGGACACGGCGGCCTGGGGCCACGGCGTCTCCTCGGCGCCGTCGACGTGCGGCAGTGCGATGAGGCCGTCGTCGTTGTCGAAGGCTGGCGGGGGCGCCTCCATCGGCGTCGGGTTCGGAGGCGCGGAGAAGTCGAGCAGGTGTGGCTGATGGACGGCCATCGATCGCCGAGATCCGGCGGGCGCGCGCAGAGAGATGTACTCTGCGTGCGTGCTCCGGCGTGTAGATTACTTGCAAAGATGAAAAGATGCTACGCTTGCTATCCTTAACCCTTATCACAAATAAATACTAAGAATATATAGCTTTTTTTTGTTTGTGTAGCACTATTATTCACACTGTTTGATGCTAACCAAGGACAGCGATGCCTGCACCAGTTATCGTCCTAGGATGATTGGATGGATGGATGCCAATTCCTGTGCTAGCTACCTCTCCATCTGGTCTTGCTTCACTCATCACCATAGATAGGTGTGCATTCGCTTGGGGAAATAATCAAACTAATCATACAAGTATCTATTGTTAAACGATGGCAAATACACATTTTTGGGGAAGAAAACGAATGGGAATCATATGTTTATCTTTATTTGTCAAATTAACTCCATAATAAGGTTGTCCATGTATCCCTCTGCGGACCATCTACTTGCGGTCCAATCTCGGATTGTGACACCATTTTAATTTGTATTGGTTTTTGTTTGTCATCTTTAACAGACATCCACAAAGTCAAGAACTCACTCTCAACGATAACTACATTTTTCTGCCGCTCATGCGTACAGCTAATGCAACAGCAAGAGATTGTTACATGGAAAGTTGGTTTTCCTTGATTCAAGGTGATACTTACTCTCTCCGTTTCTAAATTGATGTCGCCGTTAACTTCTAACATCAATTTTGATCATTCGTCTTATTTAAAAATTTAGTTCAAATGTAAAATTTTTCAACTTGTGATTCAAATAACACTAACGGTATATTAAATTATAACAAAATCTATGATGTTTGATATTTTTTTAATAAAACAAATGGTCAAAATTGATATTAGAAGTCAACAACAATATCAATTTAAGAATGAAGGGAATATCAATTATGCCAGTGACCATATAAGAGAAAAGGAAATTACTTGTGGTAATTTGGGGTACTTAAATATATAGTTTTGCAGGTGTTACAGTTATGTGAATTCCACGTGCGCTTTATCGACGTCATCTCACGTATTGTTTCCATTAAAAAGTTAAATTTGGAGACGACCACAAGTTAAGCGGTTGGAGCTGGGACGCATGCATCAAGGGGCCTACCAGACTTGTACCACGATGGCTACGCGTGAAATGACCTGCATGCCTACCTCCCAATAGCAAAATTGTCTTGTTAGTTGGTGTGTGTGCTTATCACTATTATGCATTTGCAAGCAAGTTGATCTTATATAGTTGCAATCACAAATGAGCAATAATGAATGAATAAAAACTTTATCTAAAATTAAGTAGCGTGTGAATTGATACCGAGTTTAAAAATTCTTATTTGTAGCACATTACTCCCTCTGTTCTTTAATTGATATCGTCGTTGACTTTTAAATTCAATTTTGACCATTCGTTATATTCAAAAAAAAATTGATAAATTTCATATATTTTGATATAATTTGATTTATTATTAGAATTATTTGAATCACAACTTAAAATTTTACACATTCGAGCAAATTTTTTGAATAAGAAAAATGGTCAAAGTTAAATTAAAAAATTAACAGCGACATCAATTAAAAAACGGATGAAGTATTTTTTATCGATGTTCTACAAACAAGGATTTTTAAACCATGTGACCTATAGATAAATTTCCCTATTGTATAAGGCATCCAAGCTTTGCTTAATAAATACCTAATTAATCTGATCGAGGACAATAATTTAATGAATACATCATTTTTATGAGTTAATTAACAAACGAATAAAATGATTGACGGCTGCAATAAGCTTAATTAAAGAATAGTTTTAGGTTGAAAAGTCAGCGGGTCTTTGATGTGAAGGTTTACCTGCACCGTTGCTTGCATTTGCAACTCAACACAATGTTTACGGATCGATAGACTCGGCTTGCTTGTTTCGGCCCATTAGAAATTCAGGCCCCTGCGTGCGTAGCATGTTTCGTCAGAGACCCAAAGTCGTGCGCCCAACACACTCTTGAAGCATGGCTGTCAAGTGTCAACGTGCGATCCCAGCCTGCAACGTGACGCCCAACACAGTTCATCCCGGCCGGCACGCTGCCTGGCTGCATGCTTTATATAAGAATCAAGTCATCGATCCATCACCACCTCGCGCTGTACGTCGATCTTCACTTGAGGTTGAGGAGCACCGTACCATGGCGAGAGGTTCGGCGGCGCCGGCGGCGCTCGTGGCCGTGGTGATCACGTCGTTGGCCCGGCTGGCGAGCGCGTACTACCAGTACCAGCCGTCGGTTCCTGCCTTCACGACGTCGGACTGGCAGGACGGCAGCGCGACGTTCTACGGCGACCCGTCGGGCCTGGGCGCGGACTTCGGCGGCGCGTGCGGGTACTCCGCGAACGACATCGTGTCGCTGTACTCGACGAGCACGGCGGCGCTGAGCACGCCGCTGTTCGCCGACGGCAACGCGTGCGGGCAGTGCTACGAGCTGCGGTGCGTCAAGTCGCCGTGGTGCAACCCCGGCTCGCCGTCGGTGGTCGTCACCGGCACCAACCTCTGCCCGCCCAACTGGTACCTCGCCAACGATAATGGCGGATGGTGCAACCCACCGCGCCAGCACTTCGACTTGGCACCGCCGTCGTTCCTCAAGCTCGCCGAGAGAGTGGCTGGCATCGTGCCCGTTCAGTTCCGCCGGTATGTAGTAGGAGTATTCATCACTTATATATTCAGTTCTTGCACGATGATGATGCATGATTCATTCATCACGTACTACCAAATGCATGTCTGCAGGGTTCCTTGCCAGAGGTCCGGCGGAGTGAGGTTGTGCCTGCACGGCAACCCCTACTGGCTCCTGATGTACGTGCTGAACGTGGCCGGCAGCGGCGACGTGTACGACGTGGCCGTGAAGGTGGCCGGGGACAGAGACTACATTCCGACGACCCACAACTGGGGGGCCTCGTACCAGGCCTTCTTCGTGCAGGACACCAGCAAAGCCCTCATCGTGAAGATCACCAGCTACAGCCAGCCGCGGCAGACCATCGTCGTCGACGACGCCATCCCCGCGTACTGGAGCACGGGGCTATGCTACCAGGGATCCAAGAACTTCTATTGATCGATCGTCCTAATTGGCTTCCTTCTCAATTCTCAGCAGCTGCAATTGGTCGAGCGCTTTGGTCTATATATGTATTCTTCTCTTTTTTTTTTCTTGTTCATCATGTGTGTATCTATAAATATATATCCCTGAAATGAGATGTAATTGATTTTTGAATTAATTTGCTCCTCAAGTCTCCCTATTGCAATTTTTTTTTTGCGCGATCAAACTGTAAAATTCAGAAATGGAACTAAAATGGCAACAGACCGGCACTGCAATTCAGCTAACAAGCTCAAGCTTCTTTCTCATCACTGCAGATACCGGCAGTTGAATTACTCAAACCAAGCATGTAGTTGTAGTTGTAATGTGTGATTTAGGCTTTAATAGCCTATAATTAAAGTGAAGTGGAGAGGTGGGATTAGTTCTACTTTGGTTGTTTAAAGAGGTGAACACTAGTTTATAATTCTGTTGTTCTAAACATAGCATCTTCGGATTAACTTTTTTACACGAAGCGAGACCGAAGTGTAAGAGAGACGCTATGCATGAATGCGCGAGCTCGCTCCACATGGGAGCTAGACGGTAAGCGAACTTTGAATAACAGGACCCAAATTGCAATTCTATACGTTCTGCTTATTCCATTTCCACCACTTGATTTTGATTAATTTTGTGGTTCCAATTTCATGATGTAGACAGTACTGTGTGGTTGACCTTGCTAGCTAATGAATTTAGGTTTATGCCTGCGAATGCTAGCTACATGATTGCCATATTCTTGTCAGGTCCGTGATGAAATATTCTGTTGTTAAATTATTCAGCGTGGCTGTGGCTCCCTCTGCTACCTCTGCTAGGATAGCAGGATCATTCACATGAAGAGGACTATTATTTATTGGGAATCGATCCCAGGACCAGGAGACCAGGAGTTGCTGCGGATAGATCATAGATAGAAGTAGATCATAGATGGCCCTGTCGAAGGTTGCATCGAAGAGCTGCAGGACCGAAGATCAACTAGGCGGTGATGGCGTAGCAGCTGAAGAAGGCAACAACATAAGCAGCAGGTTCAGGTGCAGGCGCGCGAGCGGTTGTTCGAGAAGGTGGTGACGCCGAGCGACGTGGGGTGGGGAAGCTGAACCGGCTGGTGGTTCCGGGGGAACGCCTCGTGGCGCTTCCGCCACTCCTACTCCTGGGGCAGCAGCCAGAGCTACGTCATGACCAAGGGATGGAGCCGGTACGTCCGCGACAAGAACAAGCGCCTCTCGCCGCCGGCGACACCGTCTCCTTCTGCCGCTTCAGGTGCAGCAGCAGGGCTAGCTAGCTTGGCGCCGCCGGCCGCGATCGAGGACGAGGATGCGCGGTGCGGACAGAAGCTACGGCTGTTCGGCGTCCACCTGGAGCTCACGGCGGAGCCACTGTTGCTAGATTTACAGCTCTGCTCTCAGGATCATTGCAAATAATTAATCAATTCACCGTTTGTTCTACCTGCTGCTGTTTGTAACGACACATGAATTCCAGTTGCCAGTGATCGACACAACGATGCTGTCCTAACGACATCCATCGGTTAAAAAGAAGGGAACCCTCAACATTCAGGTATCAGGCCTTGTCATCTCCACCCAGCGGTGACGGTGGCGGTGGCAGTGGCTGTGCCTGTGCCTGTGCCTGTGCCTGTGCCTCTGGCTGCTGCTGCTGCTCCTTGCCTTTCCCCCACAGGAACGCGTAGAGTCCCACGATGATCAGCAGTGATCCAGCTATGCTGCATATATAACATGAACACAACCAGTTCATCAGTCAGTTATATCTATACCATTTACCTTTTTAACTACCAAAAATACGATTCAGTAAATAAACCAGAAGAAACCTCCACACCTCCCCAGGTAAATGTTGGTGCCGAGCAAGACCGAGTCCATGACGGTGGTCATGATCAGGGACAGGGAGTTGAACATGGACGGGTAGATGGGTCCGCGCCGGCTTACGGCCCAGGAGATCAAAACGAAGGTGATGCCCGTCGTGAACACGCCCTGATCGATCCATCATTGATAAATTCATTTCAGAGGTGGGAGGGAGTAACTGATCAACGGCAACTGCAGTAATCTATAAAAACCTCCAGAGGAATTACCGAGTATACGACGGTGAGAAGCTGCAGATCCCACTTGAGCCTCCAGTCCGAGAGAGCCTGAGCCTGAGCTCGGCCATGGCCGAGAACGACGCCCACGACAAAGCTCTGCGCGCTTCCGATCAAACAAGTCAGCATGGTCGCCCAGTACCTCGCCGGGAACACCTTGGCCACCCTAGCCTGGACGACGAACCACAGCGCGTAGCTCAGGCAGCTGCAGCACAGGAAGAACGTGCCCGCCGCTGGATGAGCTGCGTGCTGCTGTGCCTGTGCGGCCGCCCCGTGGGAGGAGGAGGAGGAGTGTGCCCGCATCCTCGCGATCAGTGGTGGGTGGGTGTCAGGCCACAGGTGCAGCAGCCGGCCTCGGAGCAGGCTCACCATCATCGTCCCGCCCACGCACAGCACCGCGCCCAGCACCTTCATCCTCCCGGGCCACTTGTCCATGGCCACCTTCTCCAGTCGCAGGATCGCGGCGATCGCGAACGTCACGATCGGGATCAGGTTCAGGAAGTTCACGGAGTACGAGGCGCTCGTGTCACGAAGCCCAAAATAGTACAAGCCCATCGCCAACAAGACTCTGCAAAGGAAAGAAATTGATTCCACGGTTGTAGTATTTCTTCTTCCTGATGCACATCCATATATCAGGTTACTTAATCCTAACTATAGTAGCTAGACATTATTTTTAGTGCTAAGTATTGAGCTGCCTGCCTAACATTAGCTTGAAAAGAAAAGGTGTAACTGCTACTAAATTCCAAGCTAGGGAAGGCTGAGTGTGAGTGCTCACCCGAATGTCGCGTTTACGGAAAGCCAGCCCAGCACAACCAAATTCACCATCTTCCACATTTTCCTGAAGCAGAAAAACTGAATCATGCACCAGAAACTTTAAGACAAAATCATCCAGCCTAAGCATAACTACATTGAGCCATCCTCTCCTGTTCTAGCTGCATTGGCGCCATGTGCAGGTTGGCGCAACATGTACATTCAGTAAGTGCGTAATGACAGTGCAATGCCAAGAATTTCTTACAGTAGACAATGGTACCAAAAAAATGCATTGTCTGCTGTGCCCATGCAGATTTTTCAGTATTCAGCACTGCTACACTATTTATTTGGTCATCTACAGCTTAGCGTAAGTTGTGGTGGTGGAGACGTTCGGCAAGCTAGTCATCCTGTTCTCACATGTAACCCAGGAGACGAGGCGTCCGACAAGAAGATTGCCATATAATTCTGTCTGCGAGCCATGATGCGAATTAAGATGTTGACAGTCTGACGGAAAATATCATTTTCTTTTCTGCCTCCTTATAATTAGTGGTAATAACAAGTGCCAGGTTAGTTGTTGTCTATCACTAGCACAGCCAGTTAGATCAGGTAGTTTATTCCCGCCTGCAGGCAACAATCAGTCACACATCTAGCTATGGCTATCGTCTAGTAGCTACTACTAGGATTCTTCTTCGTCTTCAGGGAAGTATCTAATACTAGTCTTATGCTACAAAAACAAGACAAAAACACAGATCAAATCACTTTGAAATTTGCTGCAGCAGTGACGATGGAGATATGGACTGCTTTGTACTGTGCCTTGTGAGAACAGCTGGTGGTCAACAGACACTAGTTCTCTTGCCCCTTAGATTCAGGACGATAACAGTCCTTGGATCAAATCGAAAGATGCTTGTATAGTTAACGATCAATCGGCAAGCAAAAATATGTGGACATAACTGATCTACTTGTCTGGTGTACTCCGTAATTATCGAGTAATTCTCTTTATTTTAAAAACTGAATCTTTAATTTCTAGTACCAGCCATTCCACTACGACGGTACTGATATGATCTTTGTTCGTCAGCAGCTAGCCACTTGGTGTGCAGTCGATTTTGCTTGCTCGGTGTTTTTTCTGAAAGATAAAATATGCATGGCAGATAACTAAGAATAAAGAAATACACGGCCATGCATGCAAGATCCACACCACGCGTCCGTATACGCGTACGCGGCAACCATGGTGTGCAAGACTGCCAGTGCAGCGTGCAGCTACTATTACTAACGTTACCTAGCTTGGTTGGATTCAGCACCCGTAGACCGTAGTTAATCACCCATGCATGGATCATCAATTCGCATAACAGAAGAAAATTTGAGTTTTGCAGGTCAATCCTATTAATTACTAGGCAGGTGAGGTGAGAAGTAACTGCTAGTACAACTGTACCTCTCGAAGATGAGCGCGAGCGGCGCGACGGCGGCGGCGGCGACGAGGTTGCGGGAGACGAGGAGGACGAAGGGGCGCATGCCGGTGTTAAGCGCCAGCTTGGACAGGAGCAGCATCACCACGGTGAAGGCCTGCACCAGCACCATGCTGAGCGGAAGCGCCAACGCCTCCAACGCAGTCGCGGCGATCTGCGGCTTCACCGCGACGGCATCGTCGTCGACGTCCATCCCGGGCGCCCGCGCCGCCTCGTCGTCCCGTAGCTTGCTCGGGTGGTCCGCCATGTTTGCCATGCCGCGCGCGTTGGGAGATGACGATGACGAGTGTGTTTGTGCTGTTACAAACTTCACAGCAGCGGGAGGGTGGCTCGATGAGATTTTGAACCCTGTGACTGTATTTATATGTGTACGTATATCGAGATCGAGATCGAGAGAGAGAGAGAGCTGATGATGCCGTCATCTCTCGATCCCTTTGACAGATGATGCCGTCATCTCTCGGTTACCCTGTCTGTTGGGCTGAGCGCCGGGCCATATCTGTTTTTTATTAGAAGAAAGGACCGGGCCATATATCCATGGAATGTGCAGCAGAATAGAGCGGTGGCCCATGACGAAAACTAATGGGCTGGGCCGTATCCGTCGGACCAGAACAGAGCAGGGGCTAGCTCAGCTGGTGTTCCGTTCCCTCCAAAAAAACAGAGCAGAGCAGAGGACTGAAGGGAGGGAGGGAGCGAGCTGCGAGCTGCGAGCTGCGAGCGCCACTTGCTCGTCATCCTCTCCGTCCTCCACTCATCGCCTATCTCCCTTTCTTATAGGCTGGCTAGCCAGCAACAGCAAGCTTCCCTCCACGACTGTCTTCTCCTCCTCGCCTAGCTTCTCCTCCGCCGGAAGCAACCAGCCAAACAACATGGCCGCCGTCACGGCCGCGGCCGTCTCCCTCTCCGCCAACACGGCCTCGGTCTCGTCCCCGTCCACGACCCACTTCCTCTCCTACCGGCCGAGGAGGAGGAGAGCCGCGGCCGCCATCCGCGCGCAGGTGTCCGCCGTCGAGGCGGAGCCCAAGCCCCCCAAGAAGGAGTCCAAGAAGCAGGAGGAGGGCGTCGTCACCAACAAGTACAGGCCCAAGGACCCGTACGTCGGCAAGTGCCTCCTCAACACCAAGATCACCGGGGACGACGCACCCGGAGAGACGTGGCACATGGTCTTCAGCACCGAAGGAGAGATCCCATACAGAGAGGGCCAGTCCATCGGTATCATCGCCGACGGCGTCGACAAGAACGGCAAGCCGCACAAGATCAGGCTATACTCCATCGCCAGCAGCGCGCTCGGCGACCTTGGAGACTCCAAGACAGTCAGTCCTCCTTTCCGACTATTGACCAACACCAATGATGCTTCTCTCGTGTTTTATGCTTCGTTTATTCGTCATCTCTAGGTTTCCCTATGCGTCAAGAGGCTGGTTTACACCAATGATCAGGGAGAGATTGTCAAAGGAGTCTGCTCAAACTTCTTATGTGAGTTACTGCATAGCACTCTACTTTCCACACAATCAATTTGGATCAAACTTTGCTGGTACTTTATTTCCTTATTCTGCGTAGTGCTCCATCTAAAAATAATAATCAAATGATACTAATCAAAATAGTGTTCCATGAACTCAGTGTCCTGATGTCCATCCTTCTATGTACACCTTACTGCATTAAACCACAAGTGCAACGAATGGAAACATTGTAGTCGTCATGCTTCTCAAAAAAACATTTGATTTCTGATACAAAATGTTTCCCAATATGGTTGTGCAGGCGACTTGAAGCCGGGTGCTGATGTCAAGATAACAGGACCAGTTGGTAAAGAAATGCTCATGCCCAAAGACCCCAATGCTACTATTGTAATGGTATATAAGCACACAATTAAGTAGCAAAGCGAGTTCACCAAGCACACATTCACGGCAAGCTGAAATCTTACTGTCATTCCAACTACTTGCAGCTTGCGACAGGTACCGGTATTGCTCCGTTTCGCTCATTCTTGTGGAAAATGTTCTTTGAGAAGCACGACGACTACAAGGTAGTACACTGGTGTTTTTTTTTTCTCTCTCTCTCTCTGGAGTAGTTAGTTTCAGACTTCATCTCAAAGTCAAGAGTGTGAGTTCCTGTGCAGTTCAACGGTTTGGCATGGCTTTTCTTGGGAGTTCCAACGAGCAGTTCATTGCTATACAAGGATGTCAGTGCATCTCTCTTTCCCATGAGTAACTTCACAAGTTTATTCCTTACTAGTACTTATTTTCAATAAATATTTGAAACTTAAGCTCCTAGTTGTGCTGCATTGGTGAACATCCAGGAGTTTGAGAAGATGAAGACCAAAGCACCTGACAACTTCCGGGTCGACTACGCTGTCAGCAGAGAGCAGACCAACGCCCAAGGGGAGAAGATGTACATCCAGACCAGGATGGCTGAGTACAAGGAGGAGCTTTGGGAGCTCCTGAAGAAGGACAACACCTACGTCTATATGTGTGGGTTGAAAGGCATGGAGAAGGGTATTGATGACATTATGGTGTCATTGGCTGCAAATGACGGTACACATGCTTCTGAACTTGCCATGTCTCAATTGAACAGCTATGTTTTAAAGTTTTTGCTGAATCTTTTGCGCTTTGCAATGTCAGGAATTGACTGGATGGAATACAAGAAGCAATTGAAGAAGGGGGAGCAGTGGAATGTGGAAGTCTACTAACTTTTGCATCTTACATCTCGTCTTTCTTTCTCTGAACCTGTCGTCACGACTGCGTGTCTATCAAGCGACGTATATAATGTAAAATGTAGGTAGTATATTCAAGTTACATTCAAGAGCAATATCACACAGAACATTGGTTAATGTGCTTTGGAGTTGCTTGTACGGCTTATAATAATACATATTTTCCCCATAAATTTCACATTAAACTCATATTTGTTTTCATTTGATTTTGTTGAATATAGGAGAATTTCTACAATGAAAGTAATTATTAATATATACATAATAAAATTGTGCAGCAAATGTGGTAATGTGGTATATAAAACCATCTTTTATGATACCTTAAAATATCAAATATACTTTTTATTTCATTGTAAAAAAGGAAGTGCTGATGATGTAATTTTTTGGGAACTATTTACATGAAAAGGAGTTGCCTAGCTGTTGTTAATTCAAATTTTGGTACCACCAAGGACCTTAAAAAGGCAACTGGGTCTTCATATAGGTACTGTTTGCAAATGAGGGACAATGGTAGATTGATTCTTTTCAATTTTGTTTCTTGATGTCTAGCACGAATGAGATGCTGAAATTTATAGGTTTGCTTAAGTTCATATGTACTACACATGAAATTGGAGATAAAAATCTTAGCTTTTTTTTTTTTGAAAGGGAGAAAATCTTAGCTGTTGCATATGCAGAATTCGTTAATAGGACACTTGAACCCTTGGAGACAAAATCCTCAGTAAAGGCTGCAAAAATGCTTATCATAATTCCACTCCTGACCATTCTACTGTTTTGATTAGAATCTAACTTTCTCGTCGGCACCGGACTGATTTTAGAAGAACATTGCTCCCTTGAGACACCAAAAAAAGTGGGAAGGTATTATTTTGCAACTGTTAGAACTCAACAGTCTGAAGATGCTGTCTCGAGTCTTCAGTTCTGCACCTGCTGTTGCTGCTGCTCCTTGTCATCGTCAGTATCTTTTGGAGGACAGTGCAAAGCCTCCTGCCTTTTGCCCCACAGCAGAAGATACAGACCGCCAATCACAAGAACAGATCCCAGCATACTGCACATCACAAGATAAGGTTGAGACGATTTCAGTTCAGTGCCTGAATCCTGAACACAAGGCATATTTCAGTTCAGTGCCTGAATCCTGAACACAAGGCATGCTGCTACTGTACCTTCCAAGGTAGAGCTGCTCGTGTAGAATGCAGAAGTCGATGACTGAAACGATGATCTGCACGACCGGTATGAAGGCGGCGACGAACACGGGGCCCCTCTTATCGATGCACCACGTTAGCAGCACGAACGAGACGCCGCATCCGACGATGCCCTGTGGAATCCATCCACACAAATGAAGTTCAGAGCAATCTATCAGAGCATCCACGGCGCTGACAACCAGACTGAAACAGTTGGTGAATTACAATATTACATACAGCGTATAGCACGGTGAGGATCTGGAACTTGCTGTTGATGATCCATGGCGTGATGCTCCTCTGGGTGCAGAGTCCGACGACGGCGACCTGGAGGAAGCTGAGCCCGGACACGAGCGAGTTGCATGAGTACACGTGCGGGTACTTCCTGGCGAGGCGGCCGTGGAGCAGGAACCAGCAGGAGAGGCAGACGCAATTGCCAAGGATGGCCACCGTGCCGAGCGTCCACTTGGCGTGGCTCACGGAGTCCTGCTGCGCCTGGTGCTGGCGGTGATGCGGCGGCGCGGCGTGGGTGAGGGCCACGCCTCTGTAGAGGGAGAGCACCATGGCGCCGCCCAAGGAGACGAGCGTGCCCACGAGCTTCGCCATGCCCGTCTTGCTCTTGAGGTTCAGGGCTTCCGAACTGCAAATTAGTGTGAATTCTTTCTTCCCTCTTCTCTGAATCTGAATCGAACAGGCGCCGCGGGATGCCATGTTACCGTGTTGCGACGGCGAGGAGGAAGGTGAGCACCGGTGCGATGTTGGAGAAGGCGGTGACGAAGGTGGCCGTGGTGTAGCGCAGGGCAATGAAGATCATGTACTGCCGCAGAGCAGCCCTGCAAACCCAAACAGCGGAATCAAAATACGGTTATCTGAAGTTGTGAACTGAACCGTGGGTTGCAAATATGCCATGCATGGTTTCGCACCCGAGCGCAGCACTGACAAAGAGGTAGCCGAAGATCTCCAGTGTGAGCTTAGGCCTCGACTTCCTGATTAAAATTTGCAACGCAAGCAGCTAATAAGGATTAGAAAATACGGCGCTGAATATAATACATGTCACTTTTTCGTCCTCTTGATGATCGACAGGCAGAGGGGCACCTCTCTCTGAAGTATGCTATCGGGGCGAGGAAGATGGACGCGGTGAGCTGCTGCAGTGTGACGAGCACGAGCGGGTTCATGCCGCCGTCCATGGCCACCTTGACCAGCGACACCATGACCGCCGCCACCACGTTGAGGAAAAGCATCACGGCCACCGGCAAGCCATCGCCGAGCAACCCCATGCCAGCGAGCTAGCTAGCTAGCTGCGTGTTCCCTTCTCTGCAGAGACGAAAGCAACCGACTGCGGTTTGAAGATTTTATAGATGATAAGGCTCTCGGAATTGATGTGGTGGCGGGCGACAGATGAACAGGACATGGAGATGCTCAAGTAACCGGGCTAACCGAGCGAGGAAAGAATCGTTCCAGGTACGCCTTTCCTCAATTAAAGGGAGAGAAATAAAGAGAGATTGTTTGGCTACAGAAATCTAGTGCACATGAACTGTATATCATCATCTTTGGCTTTCTTTTTTTTTTTTTTGTGGGCAATGACGCAGTCGCCATTCGGCAGGCACACCCCATCTTTCTCTTTTTCTCAAAGTGCAGCTCAAGCTCAGCTCCTTTTCTACTGTACCACTGTACTGTAATCTGCAAGACGAGCTAGATAGGTCATACTCCTGGCTAGGTTACATCCAATATTTACCATATCTCATATCCCCTTAATTAGGTTGCAATATAGTAATGGACATTTTGATAGATGTAGAATCTATACTTGAGGCATATACTAGCAGTTAAAGTCAGAGATAGAATATATATATTTTCTTCCCTTGTGGAACCGGAACAACTATCAGAGGCCGGAAAAAAAAATTAAAGGAAAATGACATTCTGCTTTATTCGATCCCTTCCATCGTCACCATGCCGGTGGTAAATCATTTCCTGCAAGGCGAGAGGGAGCTGTCCACCTCAAACCAACTGTGGATTCAGACGAGAGGTGAGAAAGGAATGGCCATGGGAGGAAAAGCGATCAGCTAGCTAGCTTTGTGCCTGAGATGACTTGAGACGATAGGGTATGGTATGGGGGCGTGCCCTAGCTAGCCCTTAGCTGCTTAGCTAGTGGTGCATCGAAGGAAGAATCAGTTAGCTTAGCTTAGCTTCCCCCTGGTGTCAGCTCGAGACGAAGCCTGTGACTGCACACGTAATGCATGCAGCTCTCTCTCGTCTCAGCCTCTGAAGTGAGGTGCTTCCATGAAAAAAGATGGAGCTAGCTAGAGACAGCATGGATCGGATGCTGATCTTTAGCAGCATTTGCAAGAGAAAAGAAGTCCCAAGTCGTCACCGAATGGAACGAGGCGACGTCTCCGGTCTATATACTTATATCAGCGTACCACTGTGGATCAATGGCCTCCAACAGAAAGAAAGGTAACAGAAGATAATATTGTTGTTGTTTGGGATCGATGCTTGCCGAGATATTCGCTTCTCGAGCTAATTAAATATCTCCATCTGTTGTAGTAGCTGCTTAATCAGTTCAGATCCACTAGCTAGATCATCGATCAGATGCATGAGAGAGAGAGAGAGAGAGAGATAGGAGGTCAGGTATGTGGACTGTAGACAAGCAAGCAGAGCGGGTGGTCTACAGTTGCCAAATGGAGATGGTGGATGGATGATCAAGATTCCAGAGCAGTGGTGCTTGTGTTAGGTCACCATGTCCATCCATCTATAGCTTGAACAGGCAAGCCATTATTTTTTCTTTTTTGCAGGAGGATGGTGCTCGATCTTGTTGCGCTGTACAACGCCCCATCTGCTACCGATCGTGTAGTGTATGTGTGTGTTGGCATGACTAGAGGCTGCACAGCTTTGTAACTGTAACACCTAGCCACTCCAACTAATTGTACTAGCTAGGCCACTCCAAAATTCCAAATGAATGATAAGGAACACCACCACTCTGCTGTGTCTGCTCCATCAGTTTCCAACCGAGCCTTTTTCCCCATGCTGCAGGACACTGATACATATACTATAAATAAAAGTCACATGCATATGTACTATCCTGTCAAAAAGGTCACGAGAGAGAGAGAGAGAGAGAGAGAGATCATATCTCTCTTAATGGAAAAAATTATTTTGCCTTTTCATGATCATGGTTAAAAAAAAAAAAAGTCAGCTGGTGCATGTAGTTAGGGTCCAGGAACGTATTCCAACACTTTTGCGTATTTTGTATGCATTCTTTTTTTCCTTTTTCTTTTATAAAAGTTTGTTTCTACAACTCGATCACAAGGTAACAGATTTATTCGTTGCAAGAGTCAATACCATGACAAATAATAATAAAAAGAAAAAGAATACTCAAAGCATTCATCAGCGGGGTCCGGGTCCGTCGGAAAACAAAGAAGGGGGCTGAGCTTGCTCAAAAAGGCCCCCACCCACTTGTGACTTGTCAGCCCAGGAAACAAAAGCCCACCTTATTATTGGAAACCCTAGCCCACGATCCGACGGCTGCGATAAGACCAACCGATTAAACCCTACTACCATTCTCCCTGCCTTGCCGTCGCTATATAACACGCTCGCCCTCCCTGCGCCGCCGCCTAACCATCCTCCCCTCCATCGTCGCCGCCGCCGCCGCCAAGGAAGAAGAAGAAGAAGAAGCCGGCGAAGATGAAGACCATTGTGGCGTCGGAGGCGATGGACATCCCGGAGGAGGTTACGGTCGATGTGAAGGCCAAGGTCGTGACGGTGGTGGGCCCCCGCGGGAGGCTGACCCGCAACTTCAAGCACCTCAACCTCGACTTCCAGCTGCAGGAGAACGGCCGGAAGCTTAAGGTCGACGCCTGGTTCGGCACACGCCGCACCATGGCCGCCATCAGGACCGCCATCTCCCACGTTCAGAATCTCATCACGGGAGTCACCAAGGGGTACCGCTATAAGATGCGGTTCGTCTACGCTCACTTCCCAATCAACGCATCCATCACCAACGGCAGCACAGCCATCGAGATCAGGAACTTTCTCGGCGAGAAGAGGGTAAGGACACTTTTTTTTAGTCCTTTCTTCAATCCAATTTATCATTTCTTCGATCTGCTCGGATGGATCACCTCCATATCGTGCTAATCCCTTTGATCTTGTTCAGGTGAGAAAGGTGGACATGCTCGAGGGTGTCACCATCTTGCGGTCTGAGAAGGTCAAGGATGAGCTCATCCTCGACGGCAACGACATCGAGCTCGTCTCTCGCTCCGCTGCCCTCATCAACCAGGTGAATCATTTTGTTCCTTATGCTGCGTCTGTTCCGTTCTTGTAGTCCTTACCGTTTGATTATGAAACTAGATGTGGATCATGCCTGTTGTTGAGGTCGAAATGTGCTTCTTATCATGCCTGGCAAGATGGGAGTGAATGGACCTTTAGTCGACCTACTCCTACTTATTAGGTGTCAACGAGTTTAGCACATTGATGAAGACACTGTCTTTCAAATATGACTATATATACCAGGGGATCTTAATTTGAGTCATTTAGCCACATTTTGTTAGTATTTTATTAGTGTAGAACTTTTCATCCATGTTAGCAATGAATAATCTTTGCAAGCCTGTTTATAATATGTAACGTCGTACGGCGTGATTTCCTATGATAACAATCAATAGTTTCATAAGTTCCATGCGATGTTGTTTCTAATTCGTGTGTGGAAATGGATTTGTTAAAGGGGGCCCCTTAGTGATCTGATTAACTTAGTGAGCTTATATCTTCTATTGTAACATACTGGCATGGGAGTTATATTCTGATCATGTGAAATATCAAATGTAATGTGGAAATGGATCATGTGAATCATGTACTGTTTCCATCTCTGGCTTTAATTATTGTTCTATGCTGTTCTATGGTATTGCAAGTATTACATTTTGGATAAACATTATTGTGTGATCTTGGCTTGTTTTCTGTTGTAATCCATATTCTGATGCGAAAGTTATTTTTTCCCTTGTGAACAGAAATGCCATGTGAAGAATAAGGATATCAGGAAGTTCTTGGACGGTATCTACGTTAGTGACAAGGGTCCCATCCATGAGGAGCAGTGAGCTTCATTCCTGCTTAGTCAGTAGTGAAAGTGTCTCAGAGCGATCCCATAAGCCCAAGGTTTCTGTCAGTCGTGTTTTTATCATCCTTTGTGTTGCAATTCTCTGAGACTAAATTTTGTACTGGGTTAGGATGTGTAATGGTGCATGCTATCTTATCCGACATATTGCCGCTGTTTCAGTCTGTACGATGTTTATTTTCTGCTAAAGATCGACTGCAGTCATTCGTTGTTGAAACGAAGATGAGAATCCAAGAATTTATCTGAATTTGATAAGATTGTCTGAACTAAAGAAGTAAAAAAACTGCCTACTCGAATGATAATGTGGAAAGGGCACGCAGGAATCCTGCGTGCATTCACCTGAATTGTGGAACTGCCAGTTTGAATGATATTTTCATGGATTTCTGTGGCATATGTTGAATGGTTCCAGTCATTGTTGAATGTTCATGAAGTAACTCATTGAGGTTTGTTCAACATCGTACAGATCGGTTGTTTATAAATGGGTGACCGCTAAAATGAAAAATTCTGGCCAAAACTTGGCTATGCCTCTAGCAATCTCTTGAAACCTTCCTACGGGTCTGTATCTAAAAGCCTATCAGGATTGAGGGACAGGGTAGTCGCTAGCCTTTACATTCTTCTTAGCACCAACATGCCGAAACCAACGCCAAGAAACGTTGCAATGGAGATCCCAAAGATGCCAACGAGGATGCCCGGCACGATGAGCGAGTTCCACCCTTTAGCCGTGGCCATGGCTGCCGCCGTGGTCGGTCCACCGACGTTGGCATTGGAAGCGATTAGCAGGGACTTCCTGTCCAGCCCCATGAGTTTACCGACCCCGAGCACCACGGCGAGATGGACGGCCACCTGCACCAGCGCGAACGCGAACACGCTCGGCGCCTTGGTGACGGCGTCCATGACGTTGCCGTTGACCCCGACGACGGCGAAGAACACCTGCATCAGGATCCGCGCCATGGTCTCGCCGGCCGGGGCGAGCCTGCCGAGGTGCCCCGGGAACGCAGTCGCCAGGAACACCACCAGCGCCGTGACGCACGGCAGCGTGCCGCCCTGGAAGCCCAGCCGGTCGGCGATGGCCGACCCGGCCTTGCAGATGACGAACGACAGCGCGATGGCTGCCCCGCCGTTGAGCACGGACATCTTCCGGTTTTTTCCGTCAGCCTCGCCGTCCTTCTTGTTAGCGTCTGCTTATTTCAGAAGGAATGAAATTCAGGGAGTGACACGAGTAATCTCATACACACAGGTGGTGGTGGTGGTACTGAGGTACTCGTACCTTGTTGAGCAGTGTCTGGTGGTATCTTTGACGCCAAGGAGAAGAGCGCCATGAAGTAGAGCGCCGAGATGAGGTTGTCTGCAGCCACGCCGGCAGCGAGAACCGACGGCGAGAGCTGGAGAGCTTCCGAGACGGCGACATAGTTCACGGCTGTCAGCCGTGAGGGGCGATCGAGCGCAACAGGAGGTCGAGGTCAGTCTTGAAAAACCTTATAATGAATCAGTGATGATCAGGGAGGGAATGTGGAATTACCTCCGCCAATGTAGCTGCCCATGAGTGCGGCGGCGATCTTCCAGCTATCTTGGCCCAGTGATCTCATCGGAAACAAAGCGTACGCCACCACTGTGCCGATCGCAGTCGCAACTGCCAAAGTTGCCGGCTGATTAATTTATTTGAGCAAGTAATTAACTAATGGTAAGATCCACATTGAACCTTTCTTTCTTGCACCGCAAGGAGCGGGGACGATGATCACCTGATCCGATCAGGAACGCCTTGAAGAGGTCGCCGGTGGCGCGCACGACGCGGCGGAGGTCGGCGCCGAGGAGGAGCAGCGGCACGGCTGCCGGCAGGAGGTACTCCATGACTGCGTGGTGCGCCGGCGCGCCGGGGGAGACCAGCCCCGTCGCCGTCGCAGCTAGCCCGGCGATGATGGTCACCAGCGCCCCACTCAGCGCCGCGCCCCACGACGTCCTCTCCTCCGACCTTCGTTCAGAATCAGAAACAGAGGAGGTAGCTGCGGTGTCATCGGCCAGGAATGCAGAGGAAATTGTTTGAAGTAGAAAGAAAAAAAAAAAAGGCAGCGCTTTAGCTGTACCATGTCCCGAATGCGGCGGCGGAGAGGAGGAAAGCCCAGTTTCCCCAATGGTCGCCGGGCGCGATGACCACCACCGGGGCGGTGGCCGCCGCGCCAATCGGCCGGACATGAAGAAGCAGGGGAACGGCGGAGGACAAAGAGGGTTGCTTGTTGCTGTCACGCTGGTGCGGACGAGGCAGAACGAGCGGCCGGCGGGGAAGAAAGAGGTGGTTTGGGACCTTTGGGTGGAGGAGGAGCTGAGCGGCGGGCGGCGCCATGAGGCCCTCCCGAGTCCAAGTGTCGAACCCCAACCAAGATGAATACTGTAGAAGAAGATAGCCAAAATCCTTTCTTGTCGTGTTGCTCCAGCCGGGCCCGCCCGCAGCACCAGGATTTGGACAGTTTTTGCTTGAGTCAGCATATTTTTCTAATCCGAATTTTAGTTGGCCGGCAATGCGGTTCCATCGGCAGAAGAGGAAAAAAAAAAAATACTATGAATCATGACGTGATGATATTGAAGACAGCCGTCTGCGCGTATGAAATTCGGTCAAGGCCGATCGGTCGCTGCAAGACCATTCATTGCCAAAGCGATCATTAGCACCAAGATTGATGAGCCTTGTAGTAAGCTGCAACTGACGAAGGCGTGTTCAGCAGGGAAGGAGACACACCAGGTTGGCAACAGTTCTCTGCTCTTTGGACATCGCAGGTAGGTGGCAGACACCACAGCTGACGAGCAAATGAATCACCTGCAGACGTGTCCGTTCGGCAGAGAACAGGAGTCAATCATTTGCAGATCATCACACGCACAGACGAACAGCCCAGTCATGACTGAAACGTTACACACCGCACCAACAGACAGTGCAGGTTTACAATAACAAGACAGCGTTCGGTTGATGCTACAGAGATTCATGAACTCAGTTGTCTCCGTGTCTATAAATGCATCACAGGTAGTGCAAAGATTCAGCACAGTGCAGCACACAGCTCCTCCTTCACCCAACACCTCCATGGCCTGCGAGCAAGCAAGCGCAGCTGGTCGTCTCGTCGTCAAAGTTCACAGGGCTGAATGAACCTGAAAGGCACAGGAGGGTTCGCCCGCTGCCGCGACGAGGACAGATCAAGTCCAAGATAGCGCACGTTGGGGCGCGCTCCGTCGCTCCGGCCCTTCTCAGGGCGTTTTCGCAGCTTCCAGTTCTTCGTCGCAAATGAATCTCTTGTGGATGTAAAGTTGGTTTCATCCTCCGTGCAGATATACGGCTCCTTTCCTACTGGGTTGCATCTTGTTTGTTAGCACTGTGATTCCTATCCATCTCATCGTCGTCTGATTCTGATCCGCTCTCATCTTCAGATTTGTCATCATCTGGACCATCTAAGCAGACAAGGACGTACACGTGATTTAATGTCAAAATCAAGCTAATCCCCCAACAGGACTGAAAAATATAAAGCTACTAAGAGGTTCATATAACGCAAAGAACCAACTTAACACCGCAATGCAATACTACCAATTTGGATTGAGTCTCATATCATATGGATTAGTGGGAGGAACCTCCACATCTTTGTCGCAACGGCGGCGTCGGCGCCGACGTCGTATACGTGCGCCACCACCTCCCGGCACATCTCAAGCGCGGCACCTCGCCGCCGGAGAGAGCAGATCTGCGCTTTTCGACTGCCTTTTTAAATAATAAAAAAAATTAAAGAAAAGAAAGCGAAATTTGGCTTTCCCGTCCGGCGTGCCGCCTCTCCACTGAAACGAAATCCTTGACGATCCAAAGCGCAGAGAGCGGCAGCAAGCAGCAATCAGCAACTGCATGCAGATGGTGACGACGACGGCAACTTTCCCAGCTCTGCATGGGCAACCTGTGGCTCCCATCCTATCCTATCCTCCCGTGAAAAACGATGGTGGTTAACGGCTGAAGGAACAATCAGACAAACAAATCTGGAGTCTTTCCTGTGGTGTTGGCCTGAGTGAGTGCAGGTCGCATCTCGCATGCAGTGTACAATGCATCATATCTGGATAGAAAGCAGGGCTCTATTTTCATCTGGTTAATTGGTTCGGCTTCCCGCCACCTCCGTCATGGATTGACAGATGCCGCCACCATCGATCTCTCTGCCTGCACCTTAGCTTGCCTTCTGCATTTGCATGGAGTCTCCCCAACCTTGGACTGTGATTACATCACCAAAAAGCTGATGTAAAGAAAAAGCTTCAAGTTCAGTGCAGTCTTCAGATTACATGGCTCGCATGTAACATTAGGCCGAAAGCAAGCGCAGAGCATCAAAGAGTGAGTGGGGCGACAAAAGCAGCATTTTCAGTCAGCTAGTGCACGGCGACCTGCACGAAGAGTGAGTGCAGCTGCCATTGGAGCGTACAGTTTGTTGTTTGCTATTGCTGTCGCTTTTCCATCACGAGCAAGCTCAGGAAGAATGCCCCGTTCGCCAAACCACGTGAACGAACAGTACCGTGCGCAGAGCTAGAGCGAATTAACCTTGGCAGCAGTGAATGATTAGGGTTAATTCTGTTCATATAGCAGTGATTAACAAGGCATTGGACCAGGACAAGTCAGTGAAAGAACAGTGCAGAGAGAACGGACTCGAACCTATAAATTGGGGGGGGCCTCACTAGCCGCTACAATCCAATAACCAACTCCATCCATCTCTCTCACTCTGCTTCCATCACCCGTGACTCGTGAGTGAGCGCAGCGGTTACCTGCGCCGAGCAGCAGCAATGGCGTCGCCGATGCTCAACGCGTCGCCTCTCCAGAAGGTACGTTTCAATTCAGTCCACAGCAGATAGGTGTCCGTGGTCTTTTTGGGCAGGCGAGTGAACGAATCTCCCCTTTCCTGGTACAATCAAGCAGCTTCTCCGCTCCGTCTGCCTCGTCCTGATCGCCGCGTCGGCCACGGTGTCCGCGCGCCACCGCGCCCACGCCCACGCCCGCGCCCACGCCCCGCCGGCGGCAACAGGCTCCCGGCAGAGCGTGTACCTGGCTCCGAGCTGCCGGAAGCACACGGCGTCGCTGACGGACTTCGGCGGCGTGGGCGACGGCACGACGTCGAACACGGCGGCGTTCCGGTCGGCGGTGGACCGCCTGTCGCAGTACTCGGGCGACGGCGGCGCCATGCTGTACGTGCCGGCGGGGAAGTGGCTGACGGGGCCGTTCAACCTGACCAGCCACTTCACGCTCTTCCTCCACAGCGACGCCGTCATCCTCGGCTCGCAGGTTATCAGCGAGTGGCCCGTCATCGATCCTCTGCCGTCGTACGGGAGAGGGAGGGACAAGGCCGGGGGGAGGTACGCCAGCCTCGTCGGCGGCTCCAACATCACGGACGTCGTCATTACTGGTGAGTGAGCGACGCCATTGCCAATTTGCCACGTCAGTGAGAAGAACCTGCTGACTGAATAATTACGTTACTCCTACGTGCTCAGGAAACAACGGGACGATCGATGGTCAGGGAGCTCTGTGGTGGTCGAAATTCCACAAGAACCAGCTCAAGTACACGCGGGGTTACCTGATCGAGCTGATGCACTCGGACACCATCTTCATCTCGAACGTGACGCTCGTGAACTCGCCGGCGTGGAACATCCACCCGGTGTACAGCAGGGACATCTTGGTGCAGAGCGTCACCATCCTCGCCCCGACGCGGTCCCCCAACACGGACGGCATCAACCCGGACTCGTGCTCGGGGGTCCGCATCGAGGACTGCTACGTCGTGTCCGGCGACGACTGCGTGGCGATCAAGAGCGGGTGGGACGAGTACGGCATCTCCTACGGGATGCCGAGCGAGCACATCGTGATCCGGCGGCTGACGTGCGTGTCGCCGACGAGCGCGGTGATCGCGATGGGCAGCGAGATGTCGGGCGGCATCCGCGACGTGCGCGCGGAGGACATCACGGCGATCAACACCGAGTCCGCCGTGCGCATCAAGACCGCCGTCGGCAGGGGCGCGTACGTGCGCGACGTGTTCGCGCGCGGGATGCGGCTGGACACCATGAAGCGGGTGTTCTGGATGACGGGCGACTACAAGTCGCACCCGGACGGCGGGTACGACCCCAACGCCATCCCGGTGGTGGAGAACATCAGCTACCAGGATGTGGTGGCCACCGGCGTGTACAAGGAGGCGGCGAGAATGGAGGGCATCCAGGGCAAGCCGTTCAAGGGCATCTGCATCGCCAACGTCACGGCGGACCTCACCAAGTCCAGGAAGTACCCGTGGAACTGCGCCGACGTCGAGGGAGTGTCGGCGGACAACGTCACCCCGGCGCCGTGCCAGCCGCTGCAGGGCGCGCACCACGGCGCCTGCCCTTTCCCCACGGACACGCTGCCCATCGACAAGGTCACAGTGCAGCAGTGCGCCTACGACGAACCCGAGCACTGAGAGGTCTGGTCTCGACTACCTACTGTAATGGCAGCACTGTCTTTGTTTTTGAACTGTTATCGTGAGGACAAGCTTTTAGTTCATATTTCAATGAACTAAATTTATTGTCCTAATGATGATAGTTTAAAAACAAAAGAGTGATTAGTAACAAATAACGAATTACATCGCTGCCTTCCATTACATCCCATCCCACCCCATGTCATCTGCTACTCCTACATGAAGATCAACAGAGGGTTTGTGAAAACATTTAGGCCTTGAAAAATCTTTCCGTTCCCAGTGTGAAATTATTGTGCCCTGTGATTCCTAAGAAATTCGTGCATTCCAAAGGAAAGAAATTTGCATATTTGAGATTTAAAACATTACCTTCTTGATAAATTTATTATTTTTTTGATAAATTTATCATCTGTATGAATGACACATGAGAGCATCTGTGTCTATAATTTATGAATTCAGTGACAAATTTTTGAAACACATTGTTTCTTCTTGTAAAAATTCGAAAGCCTCTCCAAAGGGAGTCGTCTATACGTGGGCCAGGCCCAGTACGCACCGCCTTTCCATTGGCCGGAAAGGTGCAGCACGCATCGACTTTCCATTGGCCCATAGACCCAGCACACGCCGCCTTTCGGAGTCATCAGCAAATATATACTTCGCCAGGAGCCTATTCGAAAAATAGGGAAAGGTCTCTCTTCCCCTTTCCTCCTCCGCATCCGGTAGCTTGCCTGAGAAGGAAGAGAGAGGGGACAAAAAGAGAGAGAGAGAGAGAAGCGAAGAGAGGAGATGACGACGGCGGCGCGCCCGACGTGGGCTCCGGCCAAGGGCGGCAACGAGCAGGGCGGAACCCGCATCTTCGGGCCCTCGCAGAAGTACTCCTCCCGCGACCTCGCCGCGCACACCACCCTCAAGCCCAGGTAACCCATCCTTCCTTTCTTTCTTGGAGATCTGTCCGTGAGCACGCTTCATCCCTATCCTGGACCCTTGGGGTTGGGGAAACCAAGGCTACCTATGGCTTGTTTCGATTCTTAGGGGCGATTTGATTTCCCAATCGGGACGCCGTCTTTGACCACCAAATTACTTATCCACCAATGACCAAACGTGGGCCGTGTCTGTTGGTTTACGAATTGTAGAATAGCCAAACTAAGTAGCAGTATTGGAGATAACTATATGCGGCTGCTTCGGCTCTGATCATAATCATTATCACACTAAGTACCTTTGTAACTGTATTCGATTACATGCCGAAATCTGGAAAGGGGAAACTAATGTTTCTTTCCAGATGCCAAGCTAGTACTGTAACACGAGATTCTATGTTGTATCCGTTAAAAATTGACAGAAGAAAATCAGCCCTTTGTTACTCCACTGTATAGTGCATTCTTTAGGGTTTGCAGCTGTGATAACAGTGTCATAATTAATTGTGATCATTTGCAAACCTAAATTTCTGTCTTTACTGCATCAAGGCAAGAAATTTGAGCACCATCAATCAAACAACATTTGCCAAAAAAAAAAAAATGTTCTGATCCTTATCGTTATCAAGGAACTAGAATCAACAGTTAAAAAAAAAAAGGAACTAGAATCAACCTCATGAGATTTGATTTAAGATATTCCTGTGGCATATCCTCACTAATACTTTCTGTCTACCTTAACGTTAGACTGCCTGTGTATTTCACTGCTAATTTTCTAGACTGAGGTAGGATTCTCTATCTCATACTGATATTGGCTAACTATTTTCTCCCACTTGGGCAGAAAAGAGGGTCAACAAACCCAAGAGGAGGTGCAGAAGAGGAACCTCAGGGACGAGCTTGAGGAACGTGAGCGCAAGCACTACTCTTCCAAGGATAAGTCCTATGTTGGTATACTATATCTTCTCTCTTCCTCTCCATTTAGATAGATGATAATCTATGCGTACATTTTAAAGAAAGGTATATATAATCTAACCATGCATGTTCTTGCTTGCAGAAGAGAGAGACCGGCGGAAAAGTTCAAGCCAGCTATTATTAGAAGGTTGGTGGCAGTAATTCTGTATGAATATTTATTTACGTTGCGGCAAAATGACGACTTATCTTTTCGTATTGTAAAATATAGGTTCAAAGAGAGATGCTGAGGATAAGATAGTACCACGAGAAATCGATGCAGATGACTCAGATGTGGAGCCTAGAAGTGATGATGAAAGGTTTGATCGGTCTCCTATGCTGTGAGCCTGTGATTATTAGTTATAGTGCTTTGTACATGGTACTAGGATTCTTCTCATTTCTGCATCAGCATGGTTGACTGTGCCAGCAAATGTGTCAATTGTAACATATGTCAACAATAGTTTTTGTTGTGTCATCTAGAACAAAACTTAGTATTAGACTGGAGGCTAATCACTAGTGGTTGATTTTGCTTAGACTGGAGGCTAATCACTAGTGATTGATTTTGCCTGACATCTCTTGTTGAGTTCTGTCAGGTGACTCCAAATCGCTGATAAAATAACCCAGTGACTTCGATAATGTTATTTGTTACCAATATTCTATTTTTCATTGTAAGATGCTGTGTATTCTTGTTGTTAAACATTTGATATATTATTCAGTGATGAAGATGATGACGATGACGATGATGACACTGAAGCTCTAATGGCAGAGCTCGAGAGGATTAAGAAAGAAAGAGCGGAAGAGAAGCTTAGAAAGGTTCGTTTGTTTATATTCTGCATCACACAGTGATGATCAACTAGGTTTCAGAAACATAATGGACATTCTTTCATTGCAGGAGCGGCAACAAGCAGAAGAAGAAGCCAAGATGAAAGAGGCTGAACTGATGCGAGGAAACCCATTGATCAACATTAACAATCCTGGCTCCTTCAGTATTAAGAGAAGGTTAGATGTTGATGCTGTACCTGTTGTGTTATATACCCTTTTACTACTGCAGATATAGAACTAATAAAAAGGCTTATGATCACCTAACCTTGTTTTTTTTTTAGGTGGGATGATGATGTTGTATTCAAGAACCAGGCTCGTGGAGAGACCAAGACACCTAAACGGTTCATCAACGACACTATAAGAAGTGACTTTCATCGCAAATTTCTGCAGAGGTACATGAAATGATGAGGATGCTGCTGCTGCTGTGAACGATGGTTGTGTCCTGGCTGTGCTTGTCAGGGTCTTCCTCGGGGATTCATCTTGTAGTGTTGATAATTTACTGGAATATCAATCTGTATGACATGATTATAACTTTTTGTTTTAAATGACATGATTATAACTTTTTTGTTTTAAATGATACTTTACTCTGTTCCGTAGGGAAACAAATTAACGATTTTTGTGGAACTGGCGTTACTTGTTAAGAAAATGCAGAAAATCTGCCATCTGAGGCTGAACACGAGGATCAGTTCACAAGTAATCAACACAGAAAACGCTAGACGTGCATCCCAAATTTCGCACGAGCTGTGTTTGCGATACTGATAACCTGCTTAACTACAAACTTTTGTCACACCCGTTTAAATGCTTCCTCAACAACGCTAATAATTCTTGCTAACAATCACTGGCCTCGTGTTCCAAGGGTTGATATTGTGTACCAGCAATTTTGACGCAAATTTAAGGGTTCAGGGCTTAGGGAACACTGGCGAATGTGCTAGACCCCTGCGATCTGCATCATATAATAATTTCTCTATGAAATATAAAACTGCGACTTCCTTGCCATCGCACATTATGTCAACTCCAGAGCAACAATCAAGAATCAAGTTCATTGCATGATTGTGCAGTTCTTAAAAAAAAAAAATCAGTTTCTGTCCTTGATGCTAAGGTCACCTTACGTAGAACCAACTTTTTCAACAATAGAAAACCAACCGAGTTATTCTACCTAGAAAGAAACATAGGAGTAGAAAACAACAGAGAACTTCAGAATGCAACTCTATACACAATCTACATTCTAAACTTAAAACAATCAAATTTAACTCACCTACTAAAGAATGAAAAGAAGCCTCCTTTCTTTTTGGGCCTCTCCTGCTCCTCAACCATGACTGCCGTCATCGCATCCCTTTCTACCAATCGCCAAGTAGCCTGCTCTAAAGCAAGTCCAGCCGGTGTGGGTGGGTCATTAAGCACCAACGGCAGACCCCTATTTGTACTCCTGATCACCTCCGCATCTTCTGGCACCACACCTAGCAATGGCAACCCAAGCATTTCTTGCACGTCAAGCGCTGACATCATATCCTCCCCTTTTACCAGGTCTGGTCGCACCCGGTTAACAATAATTTTGATGTCCTTGATGCCATCACACTCCAACAGCCCAGCAACACGGTCAGCATCACGAAGAGCCGTAATATCAGGGGTGGTAACAAGGATCGCCTCTTCAGCAGGGGCAATGGCAGTGACAAACCCAGCATCAACACCTGCAGGGGCAAACCTCAGTCAAGCAACCTTACTTAACATGAGATGATGCAGATTTCTTGTTTAAATTTCGAACATTGCCGTGGGGAAAAAAAAAAGATTATGGCAAAAGTCTATGGAACACAATCTAATCACTGCTGCTGCAGTAATCAAGCTAGATCAAGGTGAATTAACATGGAGCTAATCCTTGTAACACAACTTCAGCATCAGGACATTGTAGAACCAGCTAGTATGAAATACTATTATGACATTACAAATTATAGCTAGAGTAAATTTCACAAAACTACAACTAGTTTATCAAAACTATCACAAAACTACAGATGTAACACAGTTTCACAAAACTACAGATTTAGTGCATCTATGTATCACAAAACTACATGTTTTAGGAAGTGTATCACAAAGCTACATATTTTGTGAGTGATGTATCAAAAACTACAGATTTTGTGACTCCTTAAATCTGTAGTTTTGTGAAACACCACTTACAAAATATGTAGTTTTGTGGTACAATTCCTTAAACATGTAGTTTTGTGACATATAGATGAACTAAGTCTGTAGTTTTGTGAAATACTTTCTTAAATCTGTAGTTTTGTGATAGTTTTGACAAACTAGGTGTAGTTTTGTGAAATTTACTCAATTAGCTACCCTAGAACATCTTAATCCTGTTCATTTCTCATAACAATAACAACACAAGAAATTTCTAATAATCCAAATTTAGGCAATACTGTAAGGTGCTAGATGCCACCAACTAGTAGTATATGCGAAACGCACTCTGAAGTTAGGAGTGACCTGCGGGACAGTCGATGAGGATGAATGCGGGCGGGTTGGGCGCTCGGCGGAGCGCGTCAGCGACCCAGGTGAGAGTCTTGGAGCCGAAGGCGAGCGGCAGTTTGGAGCGCGGCTTGGAGAGGCAGAGGAGCTGGAGGTCCTGGAGCGCGCGGTGCCGGACGA
>BCLG01002818.1:27618-49092 GCA_001602295.1 Zoysia matrella | reverse complement strand
CAGCGTCCCGGGGCGCGACGAGTCGCGCAGGCAGAGGCCCCCCTCCCCCTGCCCCGGCACACGCGCAGCGCGCACCGGGCCGGCAGGCAGACGCCTCGGAGGCCGCGCCGCGCGCGCGTCTCGAGACGGCACGGGCGGGACTCTGACCACGTCTCTGTCTCTCCGTGTCATCATCAATCACCCTTCGCCATCACCTGCGCTGCGCGCGTGTGCATGCTCTCGGCGTTGCGTGCGCGACTGACCGTGTTGGGATTCGCGCGGGCGCCGAGATGCCTGCGACGACGACGACGACACGCCCCCATGCGCAGTGCGGTTTGACTGCACGAGGGGCGCATTCAGTTCGCGCCTCATCTCCTCGGTCGAACCGAAAGGCGCCAGGTCTCTCTCCCGCAGTCCCGCGTCACCATGGGTCCTCCGTTCCCCATAGCACGCAGCTCGCATTCAGTGGCTTGGGGCTTTGTATTTGAACGGGAGGCCCCGGCCCAGAGCATTGTCGTAGTACTGGAGGATTCGTACGTACGGCGACATTGTTCTCGGAAGCCTTTGGTCTCCTCGTCGCCGATCGATCGACCCGTCGCGAGGAGCGCCAGCGTCCACCACGCAGTTCCAGGGGCAAGAGGACAAAGACCGATCACCATCATTCGTCACGCTCGTGCATGCCTGCAATGTGTGCCTCCATATATGTTTTGTTTATGCGCTCCGTCGAACCAGTTGACATGATAGATGTTGTCTTCAGTCGATGGCTCCGGCCGTCGGTCAGTCGGCGACAACGTGGTCCGCCGAGCCGGGTCTTCTGATCGAACGTACGAAGTACTGCTTGCTTTGACCGTGATTCCCAAAAAGAAAACTGCTTCGAGAGTGTCCTTCGGTTTTGGACTCTGATCGATCGAGGGAACGCTCTCGTGAGGGATGCCAAGATGCGCACGTACGCGTACGTGGAAAAAACGGTACTCCATCGTTGGACGTGCACGCGCGGCACGTATATGGAGCGTGTCCGCTCTACGTTGGCGCGAGGCATGTGGCTGTAACCGCGCACGTGCGCACAGTAATACAGACGTGCAGAAGCATTACTCCGTTCCAGCAGTGCATAGGCCTAGCGTGGCTTTTGGAGCCTAGCTAGAGACCACCTAATTCTGACCGTGCCGGATCGCATGCAGACGGTACCGTGCACGTGTACTGCTCCGTACCTTTTCTCCGTCGATACAGTCATCGTAACCAGTACTACTGCGCTACCGAAAAAAGAAGATACTGTAGTCGCCGTAGCATGCATGCGTTGCATGCACACGACAAACGATCAAAGTCGACGGCCTTCGGCGTCCCTTTGGCGGAGCGCTCACATGGCTAAGCTATAGCCGCCCTATTGTCTCTTTGTTGTGCTATACAGTTGGAGTTGGACAACACGTCCGCATCACACGTGTTGATCCCAGGCTATGGATCGCGTAGGTACGTTAGCTCGAGGCTCCGTCGGTCCATCCCTCAGAGTAGCGAGAGAACTAGGGCTTGATGCGCCCGTCCTTGTTTTTTTCTCTCTTATTTTTCAACATCGAGGACGATCTATATATTTAGCAGTTAGTCAAGTGATGGAAGAGGACCTTGTTGCGCTAGCTTGCTTATATAGATCAGCACTTTATACTGTTACATACACCTAATCTTACGCACAAATTAAGAGCACACATGCGAGCAAGTTGGGCGCAAGCAAGCTAGGCGAGAGCGAGATTCTTTGAAGTAATACACAACTACTAATATGGGAGATCGAAATCACATGTTTACTCACTCCATCCTTATTATTTTAAATGTGGACACACAGATTAAGTATGATGTATGATGAAAAAAAGTGTAATACCTTGAAAAATGAGTAGGAGAGAGATAGAGATAGTGATGTATTGAGAATAGAGAAAGATGTATTGTAAAGCGAAAATGATAAGTAAAAGAGAAAATTGTGTTGGAAACGAAAATGATAAATAATTTAGAATAGAGAGAGTATTGTTACTGTAGAGAATCCTAACCCGTCACCACCCGTGGTACCAGCCCACATCTACCAGATATGCAACACGTAGTACTATAGATTAAACCAACACTCGTGTCCCTCGATCTGATCCACGCACACTTTCTCTAGAGCTGTGCCCTATTGTGTATCCTTACCGACGAAGCTTTACCTCTTTTTAATTCAAAGCCATGTTTCTTTCTAGGATCAGGCTGCAAAAGACACACGGTCAAGGTCGACCAGCAAAAACAATGCGATGGGCCGATCGATCGATCGATCAAAGACGACGCCGTAGTGCAGATCTTATAAGTAATCCCCAGCCCTCGAGCCACTTGCCGAGATGGAATATCGCGGTACGTGCGTTGTCCTCTCGAACACCCCGAAAGTTTGACAAAAGGGAGCCGGATCATGCGCACGTCCGATATTCCTGTGAGTAGTCATCCGGCCATGCATGGATCGGCAAGCGTACCAACCGCCAGCAAGCAGCCCCTCCTACCATTTTTGTAGTACGTAACAACTACTCCGTGTTTTTGGAGTATATATAGAGGAGCATATATATATAATATTGCAATCATATGGCCAGCTTTGGTTCCGTTGCATGTTTGATCGAGCCTAATTCGTTCAGTCACCGGAGACCACGTACAGCACTTGCTCTTCCAATAATCCATGGTGCACGTGCGAGGTGGTGGCCCTGACTAGCCTAGCTCTGCCCAGAAAGCTCCGTGCATGCAGCGGCTACCTTGACCGGTCCAGCAAAGGCGGTCAACGTGGCGGAGTCCCATTCGCCCGGTTCGTAATTAACTAATGAATGGTCGTTAATGGTTTGGTGTGGCGTTTGTTTGCACTGCTATGCTCTGTCATTGTTTCTTTTTTAAGAAAGAAAAAGATTCAAATGCTCTGTCGTCTCATTGCTGTGTGTGTTGTTTTTTGTGAGTGCATGTGCGAAACATATTCTCTTTTGTATCTTTGTTGCGCTCATAATTGAGATGGTTCTAGCGAAAAGTGCTGGTTGTTTGAGCAAGTTTTAGCTGGTAGGAGTATCATGCATTCCTTTACTTAGATTTAACAACTGTACCAAAAAAAAAGGATTAATGTGATTGGGGGATATACGTGTATAATGTATAGAACCTTTCGCGAGAAAACATTACATAATTTTTACGGTCGTTACTCATTAGGGGAGGCGCCAATCAGAATTTGTGCTTGATGCTCTGCAAGTGATTTAATTTTTTTTATTTCATAAAGAAGAATAGAAGTGCAACACATTCAAAAAAAGAAGAAGAAAAAGAAGAAGAAGAGAAGTATGATCACATCATAACAAAATAAAGCCACATATAGAAAATTGGATCAACGTTTTTTCACCAGTTCAAGTTTCTACTTATGCAGTTGTGCACAGTACACAAAAATCCATTCTGACAATGGTTCAAGTCGTGGATCTGCTATCATAAAGGTAACGATACCATAGCTACTAAGCCCTGCGCTGTAGGAGTGTCGAGCCTCATACGCCAGTGATCACGGTACCGTTGACTTTACCATTGTGAATCCGTGTCCAACAGCTCATGCGAAGTTTGTTGCCGTACCTCTAGGTTCATCTCTAATTCTCTTTACTTGAATCGAATAAACTAGTTTGACATAAGCGTCATCAATTTTTTAGCCTTCTGGGTCAAATTTATATGCGAGCGAAAGCAGACGCATGCAGCGGCAGTAGCGGCGTCCGAATCAACCTTTTCCCATTGTACGGTGGATCCAAAAGAACGCCGATCACGCGCGCACGTACACTGAACCCACAACAATCCATCGATATATAGCGCGGCAGATTAGCCAGCTGCTGCCGATCGATCGAGGCCGGTGGCCGTGCGCGCGGAGACGGCGTCGCAAAACGCCCCCGCGCACCATCTCTCTCGTGCCGTACTTAACTTTGGGACCTTTCGGTCGTCTCGCGGGCATTTGACTAATCGCGCGCGACGCCGGCCTGATCGATCACGGGCGGGGTAGATTAGCCTCGTAATGATGGATGATCACTTTGTTATACGACCTGCGTTCCTAGTAGTTTAGCGATCATTACGTGGCCGGTGAGCAGCTCCTCTTTGCATGCCGATGATCGATCGATAGCGCGCGCCGCGCTCTTTTGGGTGTTTGACCCACCGTCCTAGTGTGGTTTAGGCGGCGCGGCGCGAGCGCGCGCGGCCGGCGCACCCAGCGTCGAGCAGCGCACGCGTCCCCGCCGTCCACGGCTTTAGTACCGGCCTCCTCACCTCCACCACATCCACAGGGCTAGTAGTGTGGTATAGCGCAGCAGCTACCTAGGCAGAGGGAGCCAGGCGCCGATCGACCGATCCATCCATCGATCGACGCGGACACCTCGTGATAATGATTCGTGCGCCTTTTGATCAGTCCGTCGTGGCCAGCACTGTTGCAGCGGCGCCGGGGCGCGCGCGCTCGTGGGAGCAGAGCACGTCGCTGCGGCGCTCGTCGCGGCGCTGCATGATCGCGCTGATGAGTTGACGGGTGACGCTTCGTGCGACGAGTTATTGCGCGCCTGTGAACAGGGACCGGGCTCTGCTGCTGCTGCACGCTGCAAACATGTTCACGTGTGCGGGCTACGCGCGCTAGCCAGGGAGTATCAGTATCGATAGCTCGCGTTGCGTACAATGTACGGGTACAGTGTACTGGTACGCTTATTAAGATCGCTGTCCGATCGATCGAGACAGGAGGAAGCCCCACGTCCGGTGGGAGTCCATACCAATCAGAGCTCTACTGTAGGAGGACGTCCGTGCGAAGCTGGTTGTAGACGCGTACGTGTTCGAGAAAGGCTCGGCGGACGTGGCGTCACGCGGGCCAAGGGCCCAAGGCGATTGATCATCACCTGCGTTGCGTTCTTCCTCGCGGGTTGACGGTGAGTGGCCTGAGTACCGGACGAAAGTGGGCTTCTCTAGGAGACCGAATTCTGCAGTAGCGTGGCCCACGGGCCGTTCCATAAAATAAGACGAGACCGTCCACGTCCACCCGTGCCGTCCGTGCGCGCTTCTTTGGATGCCTCTGGAAATCCACTCTGGGTAAGCTTGGTCTGGGTGATCATCTGTATTTTACTACTCTCTCTCTCTCCATATGAAAATAACTCTCCCTCTAGATTTTTAAACATTTATTTTAACCATTTTATTCAAAAAATTTATAAAATATTACTTATTTATTTTAAAATAACTTATTATTATAAATATTTTAATCGTGATTTGTATGTTTTATATTTTCATATTTTTTAAATAAAATAAATGGTCTAACATTGTTTTTAAAAATATTTTTATTTAATAAGATGAATGGTTAAATGTTGATTTTAAAAATAAAAAATATCACTTATTTTAAAACGAAAGGAGATCTGCATGTTTGCGTACTGTATGATGTATGTTTTGATCTGATGCTATTAGTTTATTCTCTTTATACACGTTGGTTCTTAATTCCCTGTCAAAACGAAGTCTTTTTTTTCAGCAAATAAGCATCTGTTTATATGTCACGCGAGTTCGTCAAATCATTATCAGGCTAGTCACAGAATATTCTACTTTCATGGGAGCTATTTTAAAATCACGAGTTACCCTTGTTTCTATATATGAATAATAATACATCTTTTTTATGTTGTCTCTGTTCTTAAATTATTAAATTATTGTCGTTTAGCATAACATTAATTTAATTTTAAACTAGAAAATCTAAAATTCTTATCATAAAGATGACAAGTTGAAAAACTGTGAGTAACACCAGCAAGGTAAAACAGCAGCCCTGTTCGTTTTGGAAAGATACACAAAAAAGAAAAGGGGAAACCAAAATTACGAACCTAAAGCATCATGAACTTCGTCGTAAGCTAAGAACAAAAGAGATACACAGAACTAACTTCTCGTCTACAACATAAAAACCATACACCAAAGAGAACTTTTCTGAGTTAAATAAGCACCACCAAAGTACAAAACTACTACAGAAATTGCACCGAAGAAATTTCAACTTTACACCATCCGGTGTCTGCACCGGCATTTACAAGCCTACTCCGCCGACGATGAAGAACGCTCGAACCCACCTGTACGCGCGCTTGGACTAGCAGCAGAGCAGACCACGAACCCCAAGCTGCGCGCCGGCGGCTACCCGGTGTTGCAGTCGAAGCAGGTGTGGTTGCGGCCGATGTCCCTGACGCGCTCGTAGCCGTGCTTGAAGACGCCGAGGCCGAAGAGCACGCCGATGATGAGCGCGACCACCAGGACCACGAGCAGGGAGCACCCCACGTGCTCCTTCCTCCCCGAGAGCTTGCACATCGCACCGGCTGCCTGGCCTCTCCGGGCGATCGGCGGTGGCCTGAGTCGCGCCCAGCTTCTGCAAGCACGGACAGGGGAGGTGCTGTTGCTGCTTCGCAAGTGTCACCCTGTGTGTCTCTTCGACGGTATGGCTATGGCATCGAATATATGCCAGGATGCCACGGCCACCAAAGCTGTGAGAGCGAGTGATGGGGCTACCAAACTTTCCGCTTTATGCCATGCCCTGGAACTTGATCGATTGTTTGGACTAATCCCTGAGACAACGCTTTCCCTCTCCGACCAACTGTGGGTAGTGTCTTTGCCCTTAAGAGGAGGTAATGGCAGTTTGTAGAAACAAAGAGGAATTGAAATGGACTAGGAAAAGCGGCAACGAATATGACGGTGATTCCCAGATTTGGGACGACTAGAAAGGTCCGTGTAGCTCGCATCAGTTCTCTTATCTTTTCTCTTGGGATAAGAATGTGCTAAGCTGGTGTGCTTTCCGAAAGACCTGGAAGGGAGAAAACAGCCGGCTTCCCTGTTTGTTAGACCTACATCTACGCGCCCAGCCGTCCGCGACGCCGGAAGCCTCCAGCGCGTCGTGCCTGCCGCGCGGCTTGGGACGGACGGACGAGTCGCCTCACGGCTCACGAACTCAGGAGGATGCGTGCACGGACGCGAGAGGAATCATGGCACAGCTCGTCGAACTCAGACACAGTGGAAAGGGATGATTGGGCGTCCAAGTTACGGCGCAGGCAGCAGCGACAGCACGTCGTGCGGCCTTTTGCCGGTGGGATGAGGAAGCGGGCGGTTCTGGAGCGCGACAGCACTGCCCGCCGGCACGCCAGGTCAAACTGATGTGGTTGATGTTTGGGCGGGCAAAGGCGACCAAAGTTGGCAGAATCAAAGTGGGCACAGAGAATAACTTCATCCATGGATAAGAATAAACACTTTCATGGAGTATTGATTTCTCCGTCTCACCATTAGAAGAGACCGCTTCTAACGTTACTGATCCTCCAGAAAATACAAGAGAATCATCAGAATATGAGAGGACGAGACGTGGAGGATGCAAGAAATTAATGTTCATTTAGTGTGAAACATTCAGGAGCGGGAATTAATATATACTTACTTGTGAAACGACCAAGGTAAAATTTGCACAAAAAAAAACAATTCTTGACTCATGCTAAATAGCTTCAGAAATGTCCAAGCGCCCTTCTATTCAATCCAGCAGAAAAATCAATAAAATAAACAACACTAAATCGTACGAGAGGAAAGAGGAAAGTTGAAAGATGAGTTCAGCTGAACCAACAGCCCCACAGCAATTTAGCTGCTAACAGAGGCACAGATAAGATAAAACTGCAAATTCTTCTACTGAAGAATAAAGACATGAGGTAAAATGCAATAATAAATCAATAGTGTGTGAAACATTCAGTAGGATTTAATTAAGGATAAAATATGCCCAAGATGCAAGGTGGCTCAGCTGAATCACTATCTGCACCATGCAGCATCACGATTGCCCAACAGCCCCACAGCTATTGAGCTTCTTACAGAGGCACAGACCAAAAAGAGGTGCTGCCTGAATAAGATACAACTGCAATGGGCAACAAGTCCCAGGGAATAACTAAGAACATGAGAATTCTGCTTAGAATCCAAGAACTACAGAGTCTATATTTTAGGGAACAGACATAATGAATTAACAATGATATGACCTACGGCATGAGAAATGGGTCAAATGGACAAGATGATCAACAAGAACTACTATTAAGATTGAGATATTTGGTGCAATGGAACATTCTTCTTAGTAGTTTACAAGGAAACAAGGTTACATTGTGCGGGAAACATGTCATGCAAGATAGCCCAAAGCAAGGCACAACAAAGCTCAGCGCCCCCGGCCCCGACCACGTCCACGGCCCCGGCCCCGACCGCGGCCCACAGGCTTTCCTGATTTCAAACAAAGAAGTGTAGACAGTCAGTTTACAACATCAGTAATAATCAGACTATTACACGATGACATATAAAATCGAACCTGCAGTTGGCTTCTTAGGCTTAACCCTAGGAGTGTCCTCTACAAGCAAAGTTTCCAGATTTAAGCTGTCAGGAAGGATGTAGTAGCGAATATTGTTCCCCCTCACGCTTAGATGGTCAAGGGTAACAGGATTCTTTCCTTTTAATGTAAGCTTCACAGTCTTCAGATGAGTATTCATACTTATGTCAACACCTAGAAAAATGTGCTTGGATAAGAGGACATGTAGTACAGACAAAATCATGAACCTAGTTTCACTACTATCAGCAAAATGAGTGGCGATAGATGTTGCAAGAATCCTTACATAATTTCTTATTTTAAATAAAATAGTCTGTGAATTAAATCATCTAAACCTAAAAAATAGTTAGTTCAGGAGAGGATAAGACCACTGCACACTTGACTTGACAGCCCAGCTCCACTTCACTCCAAAATTGTCAACAACTTGTAGGTCACAATATTTGTGCTCTTGTACAGGTTCAAACTTCTTATATTTGGGGACAAGCTAAACTCCTCTCAGGTGCTTATAAAGACGGACAGAGGAAGTATTTACTGAATGAAAGCAACCTTCAAGCAATTGGAGTCCCACTACTCTCACTACCGAACACCGGTACCATGTGTCAGAGGCTTCAACATGTAATACCCACAAAAGGCGTTAACTGCAATAAACAGCTGCACATCACAAGCCCAAGCAAACAGCGTGCTCAGCTCTACAGAAGTCCCACTATACCAGATAAACAATTAACTTCCAGAAAAGCAATACAGGCAAACCCAAGATCGAGCTGAGCGTAAAGCTACCAAATTCTAAGGATGCGCAGGGCCAGCACGAAACCTCATAATTACTAGAATCTTCATTTCACTAAATTTTGAACCTTTCCCCGCTGAAAACGAGATCGTAAGCTTACCGGTGATGGTGCCGTGGACCACCGTGCCATTCTTCAGCTCGATGGTGACCGTCTCATTGTTCAGCTTCATCAAGAATCTGCAACCGAGCAACACGCCCGAATCCCGGCACCGAATCGGCGAGTTCAGATCAGCGAGGGGTGGTAAAAAGGAGACAATTGGAACAAAACAAAGGGGAGGCGACGAAGAGAGGGAGAATTACCTGACGAGCTTCATATTGGCTGCTGCGGCAGTGTGAAGCGGCGCAGAGGCGAAGGTGAGGCGTCGACCCAACCGGGAGGAGCTCGACCTGTTGGCGTCCCCGGACCCGGAGAGGGAGGAGTAAACCCTAGTTTGAAGGCTGATCTGGCGGAGAGAGACCGCCGGAGTGGCTTAGTTGGGCCTTTAGTGGGCCATCTGTATTGGGCCAGCTGATATGAAACTTCTCTTGCAATTGCAGATCCAGGGAGACAGACGGCTGCAATCATCGTCTTCTTTGACATCCTATTGCATTATTATTTGTTCTTTGCTAGCTTTGCTCTAAATTACATACTATTTGAAGAATCAAGTGGATCATGTTCTTTCCCTGCTATTTCATGAAAAATCTATCACTCATGCACACGGTTTATGCACGCTCAAATCAAACGATGATGTAAAATGAATCAAATACGTATGATAATGCAAATCCAGAGCTATACGAGGTTACAAGGAGAGCATAAAAGCTGTCCACAACACCCTGAATGTATCAATGGAAATACAACACATGTTCTTTTGAACTCTGAAGCAATCCGACCGCATAACAAGTCCACGTACTTCACTCCACTGCAGAAGACAGGCACTGAAAAATACTGTGCCAGTGCCCATCCTTGTAGATGACCTGCCAGTATGCTGCTGTTCAACACCCATCATCTCCTTCAGTTGCTATGGCGCACTACTACATACCACTGCATTCTCCGTTACAATTACAAGAAGATCGAAGAAAGACAGAGAGGGATCCAAAGCAGAGGAGGGACTATCCCAGTTTCTGGCTGATGAGCCCCTCGATGGAGCCGACGAGTGCGAAGGCGCTGACGAGCAGGCAGACGACGCTGAACGTCTGCAGGACGACCCACCTGGTGGACCACCTGGGGACGTTCCGCTGGATGAAGTACATCTCGACGGGGAAGTAGATGGCCAGCGGCCAGAAGTTGAGCGCGCCCAGCAGCGCCAGCACCTCGTTGAAGTAGGGGAACACGATGGCCACCACCGTCGTGCTCGTCACGTAGAGCGTCCGGAAGCACACGCGCAGGAGGTTCACCCGGCACGACGGCAGGCACGGGACCTTGACGGTGTGGAAGTTGTTCACGAACCCGCTGTCCGGGAATCTCTCCGCGAAGAACTTGTCCACGAACTGGAATATTGGCTGGCTGTAAACCTGCAGGATTGTTTTTCACATGTATCGTTGTAACAGTGTTGGTACCGAGAAAGATGTTATAACGAGTTGTGTTTCAGCAATGAGCACGTGATCTGAGGTTAATTTCAGATTGTACCTGATACCCGCCCAGCAGGTGGAGGATGATGCAGGCGTTGGCGAAGTCGATGAGCCAGTACGGCTCATAGAATCCGAAGCCGGTGAGGAGGTTGCCAGGCGCGTCGCTCCCGAAGGCGGCGTAGCCAAAGCAGCCGCAGCAGAGGTAGAAGAATGTCGTCACGAGGATGGAGATCATTGACGCCTTCTTCATCGTCTTGTTCTCGGCTGGTGGCGACTTAAGCGTGTCCTACATTGACAGAATCATTTGTTGTTGAGATTAGTGGTTACTGATGCTGTACGACTACTAGTGGACTGTCGTAGCTGTGGAAGGAAAGGATGTGCTCACGTTACCTGAATTTCCAGAAGGATCAAGGAGTATGGGTACGCGAACGCAATGTCCCCAATGGCTTGTGAGACGCGCCACACCTTTTGCACAGGGCTCCTCATGGGGACACCTGTTATGCTTCCTTTGATCGTCCCGTTTGCTGAAAAACATCAGCGAAGTCTGTGAGGTTATCTGATCTTACAGTCATCTAACTGTAGCACACTACTAGTATTCATGTGTCTCTGATGAAAGAAAGCAGGCCAGGGGCGGCAATCACACCGATGGTGTTGGCCATGCCTAGGCCGAGGCCGATGAAGGCGTAGGAGAACGACATGACCGCGGCGACGACGGAGAGCCATGCCATGTCGTGGAAGTCCGGTATGAAGGAGAGGAAGAGCTGCGCGCCGCCGAAGATGAGCATGTAGTAGCTGCCGTCGTAGTTGCAGGGCGCGTCGTGGCCGCGGTCGTGGTAGCAGTTCGCCTTCAGAATCGCCCTGCAACATCCAGCAGCAGAGCAGCCCCGCACCAAAAAAACACAAAGGCACACCAAGTAATTAGTAGCAACAACAGCGGGTTAGCATCAGAAAATCCTGTTCGAAATTCAGACAGATTGCGCGGCGCGATACAGCAGGTTCAGCTGTAGTAAGAAAGGTTGAAAAAAAAAGGTTGTTACCGATGACGAGGACTACCTTATGCTAGTGGCGGTGGTGATGGTATAGGCGACCCCGCAGCCGTACAAGCTCACGTACTGCAGCGAGCCGCAAGCCCAGGTGTGCTTCTTGCCTGAGCACGTCGCCACAGAGCATCACACACGGATTATTTAAGCCAAAAGCAATGAACGACAGCGCAAAGCATAGCTAGCTTAATCGTCGATTGATCAGCTGCTGCAACTGAAATCGCCGATGAGAGAGAGAGATAGAGATACGTCGTAGTAGGAGGCTACGAACGGTATATACCGAGATAGACGCGGACGGCGTCCATGTAGCTGTGGTTCCGTGGCCCCTTCTCGGGGTCGCCGGGCCGGTAGCACTCGGTGAGCAGCGCCGCGGAGACGTAGGTGACGAACGCGAAGCAGAGCATGCAGGCCGGCCCGAGCACCCATCCCAGCTGCGCCACCGCCCACGCCAGCGACAGCACCCCGGCGCCGATCACCGCCGTGATGATGTGCGCCGCGCACGTCCACGCGGTCCCTGCGCGCGGGGAGCAAAGCAAAAGATGGAGCACACGACGAATCTAGAAGAGAAACGGCTGGGCTGGGCGGGCACGTTACCGGTCCGGCGCGGGTGGCCGTCGTCGTCGCACCGGCCGTCGAGCACCTTGAGGGAGCGGTCCACCGCCATTGCACGCTCTCTTTCTCGCCGGCTAGCTGGGACTGAGGCCGCGCGCCGAGAGGTTGCTGGCTACTACTCGGGAAATGAGAAGTGAGAAGCGCGGGCTACGCTTGTTAGCTAGCGGTGCGGATGGAGCCGTGTCCAGCAACAACCGCTGGCACGACGGGCTGGCTAGTCGGAGCAGGATCAGTGTTGGTGGGGCGGCGATTGGGCTCAGCAGGTCCACGACGGACGGCGACAGCAGCCGTGAGTGACCGTGTAGCCGTGTAGGTGCGCCGATACTCTGACTGCTGCTTCGGTCGGATAATTGAAGCATTATTGGTATCCCGATTTTGTCCGCTTGTTTTTCGGACGGGGATCAAACTTGCCGTGACACCTTTCGGGAACGAAAATCCCAGCTGCATCTCCGTGTCACGAGTCGACAGGGGCATGTGGGGTGACCCGTCCACGGCGCAGGGCACACGAAGGACCGACGGGACAGAAACAGAGGCAGAGCTGTGTGGACTACGGATTCGAAGCTCACGGGAGCTGCCCCATCCCCTACCACTCTCTGGCGTATTCAGAAAGTGCCCATAATAGCGCCCAAAAAAGGCTGACAATGCCGCTTGGTTTAGATCGGCGTTCTTCAAGTTTTTGGGTGGTGTAACTTGTCAACTTTTTAAAGTTAATTTCGGTTTCAACCCCAGAAAACTGAGCGCGTGATTCGCCTAGTTGCAATTTTCCACCGGTACTGCACAGTTGTTGTCATGGAGGTGTTCATCAACCTTTAATCTGTGGACAATTAGGACCATTCCGGAACCTTTTTTCATGTCACCAGGGCTGGCACGGGGTCAAAATCCATATTCTTCCTGTTTGTACTCTCTTGACAACCGTGTTGTGTCGATCGCAACGGTTGCTTCATCAGCAGGGTCGTGTGGTGTTCAGTAGCTTAAGAGCCGCTGCAGCAGGACAGCGGGATTATAAGCTCCTTCGACCGCTTTATTGACTGGGCGTTCCATCCGCACAGCTCAAGAAAACTACCCGTGACATTCTTCGGATCGCTACCCGTCAAACAGGTCATGACAACGCGCTTACAATCACAAGTGGGGCTCTGTTTTCGTCCTAGGGTGGCCACCGATATCTGCCGAAAACGACCAGGATTCTGAACCTAGGCGGAAAGCAAAGGCGTGTACTCCGTATGTTGATATTTGATAGAATTACTTTAGAAAGTTTCTAAACGTTAGGTTTAACCATAGAGTTTTGGAGATTTTATTCGCAGCATGCTGATTTTATCACATGCTAAACAAAATCCTCTACCTTCATTACTTTGAAGTCACATTGGGTACCTTGTAGACCAACCAGTCCATATATTAGCTAACGTAACTTTGAAGTTACTATAAGTCAGAGGATCTCAATCCGCTAAGCAAATGCCTGGATCAGAGGAAAGGATCCCTAGCTCCTACTCTATTCAGTATTTTGCTCGAAGTCCCAGCGAAACACGATCGAGGCGCGGGGCTGAAATCAGTGGGATATACTCCATGTTGCTAATACATGGGCGGGCACATCGTGGACACCAACAGGCGGCACAGCGAGTATATGGTACTGTAGTTTTCTTCGATGGCCATAGACGATTGGGAGTGTTTTTTTTTAAAAAAAAAAGGAAAAAGAAAAAGAAACAGACGTGGAAGCGAGTGCCAAGGGGAGAAAACATTCTTTGGGAATGCGACATGTAGGTGGGCCGTTGAACATTGGGCCCAGGACAAGGCCTACATATAGAGCTGCCACCCATTGCCGGTATGAGTGGGATGGGCCGTCAGAAGCATACTACTGTACGTCGCATCATCCGTATGGGCTGGTTGTTGGGCCGATACACGCGTCGCGAACATGGAAAATTTTGGAAAAAGGAAACCAGCACTGGGTGCTATGCGCTGGCGCGGTTCGAGGGAAGACTCCATTACATTCAACCAAAACGCTACGCCAACACCACAGAATACGTGACTTGGCGACCATGGAACTCCTACTAGTGATGAGATCACGTACCTGAAGCTGATGGAGGCCGTGATGGTGTAGGCGATGCCGTAGCCGAACAGGGCCGTCTGCTGCAGCAGCATGCACACCCACGAGCTGCTGGTGCCTGTCAGCCATTTTACCCACGTTCAGCGAATGATTCAGCAAAATTAACGAACCCTCTTAGAAAAAAAAATTCTACATTTGACTGCAAGTCTGTACTGTTTATTAGTACTACTACTCGATGATAACTATCAACGCCCGTGATAATTGATCGTGACCACATTGTACATAATGATTAATCGTTTCATCGTAACGGAATCCAGCACGCAAACGAAGGTCTTGAAATGATAAGACGGAAAAGGGCCTGCATATATAACTGAGGAACAGCGTGTCGATAATTGATCGTTCCGAATTCTTTGACCGCGCGATAAGATGCGATTGAATCATTGACGACGTCCCAGCGAAATGGTTCAGTCGTGTCGGACTCAAACAAAACGCCATTTTACTCTACTAGAAAATAAAATCGCCAGTGCCTATTCCGAGGCAGTGACGAACACGAACTCGTCTGTCACTTGGCAGGTACCACCTGTCCATCCCTTCCCTCTTGCCAGCCACCTGGCACATCCCGGCTGTGCCGTCGCGGGGAGGAGCACGAACTCGTCCACCAACCCCGGCGATCGAGCCGCGATCATCATCATCCCCCTGGCCCCCTCCCCTCCTATTGCGTGCATAGAAAACGCGAGCGCCACGTCGTCCCCGAAGGAATCGGAGTGAAGGGGCGGCCCCTTTCATTCACGTGTTCCCCATGAGCTGCGGCGCACCACACACAAGATTTTTCGTCGCCGCGCCACGGGGTTCACGAGCCTTCCCGTGTGCTAGTGGTGGGAGCGTTCGGCTGCTCGTGTGTGGCATCTGTGGCTCCAGTCCCTTTCAGAGTCACTCGTAGATTAAACATCACTATCACGATCCCCAATTTGTTGAAGCCAATACATCATTGAGCCTATCCGAGATGAACAGAGCCCAACTCGTGACCTGTTCTCTCCTTTCTTGCACAGGTCTGTTAGTGCTCTTGTGCTCACCTGAATAATTATCTGACTCGTTCATGTTTGTAGAGATTGTAACGTAGTACTCCCTCTATCCATATTAAAGGGTGTTTTAGCGAGGGGCACGGGAATTAAAGAAAGTGAAAAAGATAAAACGTGCTAAAAACGAAAAGAAAAGAGATAAAGATAAAAAAATATTGAGAAAAGAGAAAATATATTTAGTGGCATCAATTATTTGGTGACATCAATTTAAAAACGAAGCGAATACTCCGTAACATGGGTGGATTGAAGAGGTTGCCGTGGTCGATTAACTAACTTATTTGGTGGCAGCTTTGATGAAAATTGCATAAGAGCAGCTGAAAAAAAGGTGAATTTGATACGTTCTATTACAATTTTACAAATTTTAAAATATATCTTTGATGTGTCAATGACAGATAAAGCTGAATTACATGTGAGCTCGAATGTTATATTTTAAATTTTACAAAATTATAATGACATGTATTAAATTAATCAAAAAACAACGGGATCCTGCGTTGACGTGCTTCAAACGCGCACATGCCCGCTAAACCATCGACGTAACGGTGAAAGCACCACCAACCAGGGCCTGGAGGATTACGTCTCTGATGCCTAAGGCCAAAACCAAACACTTGTCAAGCCGCTGCTGGCTCTGCTCCAAAGTATCCAGCTCGCATGTCACTCACTCGTCGATCCTTAATTGGTGCCGAAGATACGCAACACATTTTTTTTAAAAAAAAACTCCGATTCTCTAATAAAAAAAGTGGGGGTGGATGCGTACCTAGGTTGCGGTCGACGGCGCCGGCGTAGGTGCGGTTCCGGTGCGGGCCGTGCTCGGGGTCCGGCGAGCGGTAGCAGTCGGCGAAGAGCGTGGACTGCAGCGCCGTCACGGCGGCGAAGACGAGCATGGTGAGCGGGCCGGCCACCCACCCCAGCTGCGCGATGCTCCACGCCAGCGACAGCACGCCGGACCCGATCACCGCCGTGATCACGTGCGCCGCCGCCGTCCACATGCTCCCTAATTCACCACCGGTGCCATCCGGGACGATCAGTCAGAGATTCAAATCGACCAGAGCAGAGAAAAGGCAGGGAAGATAATGGGTCTGTGAAGAATTTTAATCTGAATCGCAGAGGCGACCAACCAATTACTCACCGCTACGGATGATGCCGCCATGCTTGGGCTGATCCGAGATGAGCGGGACGGCGACTTCCTGATCCCCACCCTCGCCGAGCGCCATGGCCGCGGGACGATGACGGATCGATCGACGGAGCGAGCCTCCCCTCGCGCGTCCTCTCGACCCCCTGCTTCGTGGAGGAGCGGAACGGGCGATCGAACGGTGATTGAAGGGGACGACGACGAGTCGAGTTGTCCGTCAGACACTTGTGTCCGCCTGCCAGATATCTGGGGGATAGGCTGACTGTTCGAAGCGCGCCTGGCCGGGCGACTGGTGGCGGCCGGTTGGGCTATATATCATCATTCGCCGAGCCGAGCTGGCTATAATGGCGTGTGGTCGGAGGGCAAGGAAGAGGAATTTTTTTTAAACAAAACTGATTTTGCAGAGCTATTTTATTCGCAGTATAATTTGCTTTCGTCGATGAAAGGGACGGTGTAGGTATCTGTACCCGAGTTTGAGTGTTTGACTCCGCTTGCGATTGGTGCCTTGCTCGTGTCAGGGTGTTCGAGCGTAAGGAAGCGCGCACCAACCACCCAAAACTTTTGCGATGATCATGGAATCCACTCCAAAATATCTCATTTTTTTTTATATCTGGAGCTGTTGGCTGATAGCACATATTTGCATTGATCATCATCGTGAGATTAAAAGAAAGAGAAGTTACGGTGGTTAAAAGGTACTAGATGTGTTTTCTTTTTTTAATTAATCTTAATTATTGTTTTTAAAAAGTTAATATTAACTTATTATTTTTAGTATCAAATTCACTATTTTAATATCTTTATCAGATACATTCTGATTTTTAACCATTAAATCTGATCAATCAAATGAACGATTGTGATTAATTTTAAACAGTATAACATTTAAGACAAAAGGTGTTTAAAACTAACACGTAATTTTGGCCATGAGAAGGGGCAGGTTCGAATTCTACCTGACGGTAAGTACATCCAAATCCAAATCGAAGGCTGCGAATGTCCGAGCTGGCGCGACGGCACAACAGCCGCACACGTATATATGTCCGGATCTGTGTGGTACTGCCTGTACTCTCCAAGCAATAGTGATCACCAGGCCACCAGAGCCTTCTAGAACTAACCGATTCATCAGAGACAGGAAGCCACTGCAAAACAATCATTTGGCGTGGATTCTTCGCTAGTGGAGGATGTTTCTTTTCTGGACGGGTATTCCGCGTAGAGACGCTTGATTACTCACTGAAACTTTTGCAGCTCCATGCTGTGAGCCTGTCCATTCAGATTTGGCAGCTGCTAGAGGACGAAGTACTAACTTAATCAACATAATATTTATATTTCTAAGGTCATCGTAAATTTTTTATAATATATAATTTATATATTTTAATTAAATTTATAATTTTTTATATCAAAGTTGCTGTCAGCGAACATATATAAATAAGCTTCTATCGAGATAAATGCAGTACTTTCTTCATCCATTTTTATTTGATGTTTTAGGTGTAGGCACAAAAAAATGTGAAATGCTTTGAAAACAAAAAGTGAACTTATAAGAGATAAAAATATATTAAAATAGAGAAATATGTACTTTGATGCGATGATGATAAGTAAATTCATAAATCTTGAGGATAGAATGATACAGTAATATGAAACGGAGGGAGTATTACATACATTTATGTTGCCACTAGGGTTAATGCGAAAATGGCTCGGTATACAGACTCACAAATTAAATTAGTATTTATTATTTATTAGATTAAAAATAAGTCTAAATTCAATTCAATTTTAATACGATCAGATTCTTTCCCCAGGCTGTTTTTTTTTTTCGTTAGCAGACATAGGTACCGCTCATCACTCCAGTATAGAAGTGGTGCTAGAGTGTGGAAGAGTAGAGCTGCTGAATGTGCCGTTCCACGCTGTCACGCTGCCACAATTCCGCCAGCCCGCATGTCCACCTCCACGCCTCTGGCTTAAGCCCAGCTAGGTGCGATGGATGGAAAGAGATCTGCTCGTTGATCTCCTCCCTAGTCCAAGCAGCGATCCAAACTACCCCTACCAGGGGCCGCCGTTCCAGCTGTCAGCTCGCTCTCTCTCTCTCTCTCTCTCTCTCTAATTCTGATAGTACTTCCGAGTACTACTAGTTGGGCAGGCCCCACACTGATGCGTGCGTGAGAGTCACCGACTCATCACAACTGAAGCACCGCGCATCCCTCTCTCTCTCTCTCTCTCTCCGGAAGGGGGGTTTCTTGTTGCTGCGAAGTCTGGCGGTTACACAACAAGCAGAGGCCAGCAGCGAGTAGCCAGCTCTCCGCTCCCGGCCCCCGCACGGCGCGGTCGTTCCAGCTCCCATCCCGCCTGGGTGAGGTAAGATCGGTTCCTCTCCTCTCCGCCCTCCCCCTGGATCAGCCCTCAAGCGCGCGGCGCCGTCGTTGCGGTAGCTGATACCTAGGGTTTGCGGGGAGCTGCGGGCCTCGTGGGAGGGTTCGTGCCGCTTCTTCGATTTGCTGCGTCCGCGCGGGTCTGTTTCGAGCGTGCCGTGCATTCTTCGTCCCTCGCTCTCGACATATACAGGTCGCCTACCTGCTTGGTCGCGCCCTCGGAGCGGTGGTGTGGTTCAGCTGGGTTCGTCTCGTCCTTGCTGTGCGCAGTGCGCGTATACTAGTACAGGTTACGGCCTGTTGTTGTTCATCCGGAAGTGGAACGCAGCTTTTAGATTTTGATTCCTGCCTTGAGGATGTTTGGGGCTAGCAGGTTGGTTTCGCTTTCTTTTTTCTTTTACTTCTGATCGGTGATGCTCCCGTACTGCTACTGATGCATGCGGGTTCTTCATGCGTGGGTTTCATTGCGAGATTTTGATCCCCTTTCTGGTCTTCGATCGGTTCTTTTCAGCTCCATCTTTTCTCTTTTCCAGGTGGGGTGTGAATGTGATCAGCTCTCTTCCTCTCTTCACCTGTGCTGATACTTTCTTGATCTCGCCGCGTTCCATCTGCTGCTGCATGCGTGCTCGATTACCTGCTTGGTTAATTCTTCTCTTCATTGCAAGCTTGAATTGTTTCATTCCCATCCGCAGCCGGTTAATTTTTCTGAGAATTTTATGTGATTTCCGCGTCTTGCTTGGCTGTCAATTTACTCGCCGGATTTTGGAAAATATCTGCGGCTCGATTCTGCGACCAGGATCTCCTGCCGATTGCGACGCGTCTGGGTTTGATCGCCTTCCAATTCCGGTGCCTCCGCGTGAGACGCAAATCCTGTACCTGCCATTTTTGTTGTTTGAATCGAACTAGTACGTAGCACTACGATTTCCTTCACTTTAGGAGGTTAGCTTTTGCGGAAAGGAAGGATCGTTAGCTTTTTTTTTTCGTCCCCCTCTTCCTTTTTCCACAATGCTGGTACTACGTAGCTAGAGTAACAGTGCGATTCAGTTAGTTCGTTTCCTCATCTTCTCTCTCACTTCCTCGTTCTCCGTTGCCTGAAAGAAGATAAAACGCTCCAAAAGTTTGCCGGTACACGGAATTTGCCTTTTCGACCACCCTTTTCTTTCACCGCATCCGCATGTTCTCTCTCCCTGCATCACTAGAAGCAGTAGGTTCAAGTGAACCTTGCAGCATGCAGGTATGCATGCTAGGCACTTCTACCGATTCAGCTGGCACACGTTGCACGTTGCTGTGTCGGAGATAAGATGCTTTTGTGTTGCAACTTTCACGTTATTTCATGTTTTTATTCCGGCTGAAAATTTGGTTTCTGCATATGTACTGGTTGATTAAAACACAACACTTTGTTCGTTGCACTATTGGTCACTTTCTTTTCTTCTTTTCCAGGTGAGAGAGGATTCGTTCTCGGCAAATCTGCCTGCTGTCTCGTTGTGAAACGGACGCAACAAACCAGTGGAAGGCAAAGCAGGCCACAGCACTGACACCAGAACTCCTCTCTGATCAGCTGCGACCCCAGCACCACCACCTCGACCATGGACTTGCGAGCTTACTGCATCAAGGCTACCGAGGCGGCGTCGGCGCTATCAATCCATTCCGAAGATGATGAGGAAGTGGTGAAGCTCACTTCCAATGCTGTGCTGCTGAAGCTCGAGGTCGAAGCAGGCACGTCGGTTGGCGTGACAGCGTCTTGCAAAGGCAGTGGCTTGTCTCCGTTGGGTCTTGACAATGCGAAGGCGGCTGGCAGCAGAGGCCGTGACCTGACGTGCCCAGAGTGCGGCAAGACGTTCCTGTCTGACAAGGCCATGTACGGGCACCTGAGGAGCCACCCGGAGAGAGGGTACAAGGGGGCGATCCGCCCTGATGCGACGGCCAGCGTCACTGCCGTTGCTGGAGACAAGAAACCGGAGAGGAAGGTGCCGCAGAAGGAGGCCGGTGAATCGCCGGCGACGAACATGTCAGTTACTACTCCTGCGGTGGCTGGAGAAAAGAGGCAGAAGGAGGAGAGTTGGCTTTGGACGAAGTGGTCAGTGACAGCGAAGCGCAGGCGCGGGTCATCCACACCAAGCGCCGCGAGTGCGCCCGTGGTCGCGGCGCAGTCGAGCAGCTCGTGCAGCGAGGAGGAGGAGGCCGCGATGATTCTCTTGGAGATTGCCTCTGGCGTCACGACGTCTGAAACCCAGCAGTCTCGGCAAACGGTGTCAACCCGCGATGCCAAACACCAGATTCCGGAAGTCGATGAGCAGCCTATGCTACTTGATCATGTCGCCCGAAACCAGATGATCCCAGAATTTGCTCAGCTGATGTCACCGGATCATGTCGCCTGCGATGTCATGGCGAACCAGACGCTCGAGGACGGGCAGCAGATCGTTCAACCGGAGCTCGCCCCAGTGGTCATCCTCGAGTCGCAGACGCCGGAAATCAAGGAGCTCACGGTTCCCAAAGATGCTGTCGTCGCCATGTTTCAGGACAAGAAGACACCTGCGAACCAACAGCAGCGCGCCGCCCCAGGCCGCGGCGCCAAGAAGAGCAAGAAGCGACGGGTCCTG